>APFE030568884.1:0-17058 GCA_000404065.3 Pinus taeda
TACTTCATGGATCCCTAGCACCACTCGTTGATTGCTCGTGTTCCACCTTTTGGATGAAGATGATGCACCTAGTTCACCATGCCCAGCAAACTCCACACATGCACCATACACTTGGCAGATGTTCCAGGGTCTACAGGATGTCTCCCTCTGCAAAGGGAGGGTTCATGTCATCATCCTAGCCCTTACAGATGGTCTACAGGAATTTTCAATCCACTTGGAGGCCCATGAGGATGTCCTTGTGCCCCCACATGCACTTGGGAGCACCACAAGTCCTTGCTTGGAAAACAATTGGAAAACAAGGGGCCTACCCCTTGTACACTATGTTTGGAGTCGAACACTACATCACGGCACCTCTTGGACTTCATCAGGCCACCTCAAAGGCCCAACAACTCATTTTATTGATCATTCGACCCTCTTGAGAGACTTATTATTGTGTTATTGAGCTATCTTGGTGGGCTTGTCACCAATGGTTATTGTTATTATGCACATTATTTTATTTTAGGGGCATTACTAGTCCAAATTAGGCCATTTGAATCCCTTAGAGGATTGTATAAATAGACGAGAGGTATTCTATCTCATTCATCATCATTTAGATTGGGTCATTTGCTCTTGTAAGATTTTCGTTATCCCTTTTGGAGGATGAGTTTGGATGTTATGGATGAATTTTGATGTTTGGATATCTCTCTCTTGTCTTGGACCTTCATTATTGGTATAATTTGATGATTGGATATACTCTTTTCTACATGTAGGTGCTCTTTTCATGCTTATTCTTGTTATTTACTTTGTTAAATGAATGTTGTTGATATTTTCACTATACAAGTCTGAAATTTACTGCTTTTCCATACAAATTAATGGAAATTGTCATCTTTTATAGCGTTGCATTATGTCATGGGCCATGTATGAATGGGTGAATGTTCCAAGAGATAATTTGTGATAAATGCATTTCGATAAGTCATCAATTACTACAAATAGAAGTATAAAGTCCTTGAAGCAGTTGCTCTCATGCCCTAATGCCATGCGAAGTTGTTTTAAGGCCTCCTTGATTGGGTGAAATCTTTCCAAACCATAAATTCTCCTTGACTCCATCTCTCCCAAAGGACAGACACTAATCCTCCACATGTGATCACTTTCAAAGGCCTAGCCTCCATAGGTCACCTAGGCCATCACTTTTCTCACAATTTAGCCATCAAAAGAATTCGATCTCTTGCCCACAATTGCGCTAGTGTGTCCTCTAGAGGCCCTCCAAATTTCACGAAATTCCAACAGTGAGATCTCTAGATATTGCAAGCCCTAGCACAAAGATCGTCTCTTGCCCTAGGTTTCCCTTGGCTAGTGACCTCATTTGGATCATTGCACTTTATTTCAAGAAGATTTGTTCATTGATCCTCTTCTCTTCCACAATTAAGTCAACCCTGTCCTTGGTTGATCAACTCCATACCCTTGACCTAGTTTTGGGTTCGCTTGGCCTCGTGTGGTCCCACAACCTATTAATGCCAATTTCACAAAGATCACATAAAAGCAAAGTCTCCATAAAGATTTCTAGGTCTAGGAACCATCTTGACAAAGCAACTCTCAAAGGCTAGCCCTAAGGATCTTCTTGGCCCTTCCTAGAGAGTCCATCACCTTGCTTCCAAAGAAAGCAAGTCATACAATTGAGTCTCTCTTGTGAATAGGCCTTTGGAATCATCATTCATCATTTCATTGACATATCCATTATCGTGATTCCTCTCCTACCGGATCTCCTCCCATAGGTGAAAGTCCATAAAAAGTAGGGGGCTTAGCTGAGGTGACAATGGGCTATCACTTCATTGTTGCCCTTGACCTAGTAATTGCTCCATAGGATCCCCTCCTAGGACCCTTGATAGTTTGAGTGGTAACATTTTTGGCATCATTGTCGGGGGAAACGAGACGTGTGTCTTGTTCCCCATACGACAATATTGACATATCATTCTTGGCGACTCCATTGGAAGAACGAAGCCCTAGTTCTTCATTGAACTTCAAAGTTAATGCTTGTAAGGTGAAGCAATCATCTATCAAGACAATTTTTTTCACCCTGGCGACTCCATTTTAATCCTAGTATGAAAAAACATGAAAAATGACCTGTTGTCAAGAAGAAAGTACCTGTGGCTCTCCACTTGCAAAACTCAATGATCAAGAACTGCGAAAACTACAAGAAAATGTGGACAGATATGTTGTGTTTTGTGAAGATTTGTTGGAAACCAAGGATAAAATATTCATTCTCAGGTTTCATGGAGCAACACAAAAGCGACTCTACATAACAATGTGTGCCTATGAGAAGGATCCTAGTTACTTTTCGAATTTGCCAGCCTAACCTGTGCTTTTAATATTCTGACTGATCTTATCAATGAAAAATATTACAATCAACTGCGAAGCTCCATAAAATGTAATCGGTTGGATGATCAAGGTGATCATGAAGATGAAGAAGTTGGAGAGAACCTTGGGAATCTAAGTGATGAGCAAAAAGATGAGTCCTCCTCAAGTCCACGGATGAAAAGGATGATTTTGAGAACACATGTGTTGGGGAAGATGGGTCTATGAAAAGAGAAGTTGGGGTTGAACTTACCTTTATCAAGGATATTACTCATGATGGCTCACCTTCTAAGAACTTTGGGGAAGGTAATCCCAGTAGCTTCTTGGAAGTTGACATTGTTGATTATTTCCATATTGAAAAGGGAAAATGGGAAATCGTTGGTCCTCAAATTGATTGTGCTCCCAATTATGACATCGACAAGGAGGATGAGGTTGAGATTGGTCTTCCCGTTCTCTCAGGCATTATTTATGATGACATATCCACCCATACCCTTGGGAAGGAGAATTATTATTTTGCAGTTGGAGATGATTGATTCTCCTTTTGTGGGAGACCCTATATTTGATACTAATGATGATGAAATCGATAAGGCTTTTGCATCTACTCGTCCTCTTTATGATCCTATATTCAAATTGCTTGAGCCTTTAGATTATGATTTTAAGGAGGAAAGGCCCATTAAATATAGTACTTCGCCCTCCCCTTTGCCTTTTCCTCTTGTTCATCATTTTGAGTTTTCAACAAGTGATTCCCTCACCCCTTTCCATATGATCTCTAGTGACCATGGGCCCTTTTACCTTCCTGGGTGTGATGTTGAGAAAGAACCATCCACTGGATGCATCCCTCCTTCCCCATCATACCCTCGGGTTTATGAATGTGATTAATCCATTAAGCAACCCATTTGTTGCACCCCTTCTTTCTCTCATCCTTTTTTCCCCTTACATCATGACCTTGTGGCATCTACAAAACATAATATTATGACCAATGATTGTGATAGGGATTTCTTGAGAGCGATCATTCATTCCTCCGTTGTGTGCTTAGAGGGAAAGCTCCACACTTCTAGATTGACTTATTTTCCTTCTCCTAGGGATTCCTTTTACTCCGAATGGGGATCATATTTTCCCACCTCCCACCCACTTCATCCTCCTTGTGATTGTGTCTGCATTCGCTATGGGATTTGCTACAAGAGTAGTCATATAGGTCGGCACATTTATATTGATTTGGTATATGTTGGTTGCACTGGCTTTATGATTACACTTAGTATTAGCTTTGTACCATATGCATGTTAGGTAGGATGCATTGCAGGTTGATTTTCTTATTAGAACTAACATCATATGATATTTTCATGGTAGACTAGTTGCATCTAGATCAAAATTGCATTTAGAATAAATTTTATTTTTCTGTTGATTTTAAGGCCTAATACAGCATGGGTGATCATAAGACACCACAAAAACATGTTGCCCCATGTGTTTGGCCTTTGATATATGTAGGTAACAGGTCTACGGTACCAAGAGATTGTTGGTGTTCTCATGACCTTTCGTTCGTGTAGGCTTTGTGCACCTACCAAAGAGCTCGTGTCCCAATTGGAGCCAAATGTAACCCACTACCTGTGGGTAGTATGCATAGAACTTTTTTTCTCCTAAATGGTCGTCAGCCAGCAGCCAACAGCCCCTTGTAGCCACCAGATAGCTCGATGTGCCATTTTATCCGCCACCTGAGCTAGCCATGTGGTCCCTTGACCATCTGTTATGAGTGTATGTTTGAATGTCGACCTCCCGACCCCAAAGGTATGACTTTTCATTGGTTTAGTTGAGTAATTTTGTTTACTTTTCATGGACACTTTTGGGCATGGATTGGTGGGAGGGTTTCGCAGAAAGAGTGGGCTAGGTCTATGCTCATGTCTCCTTTGCCCGATTCAGTGTTTAGCCTTTTATCCAAGTCCCATGGGATCTCCTTTACTAGCCTCTACCTTTAAGCATGACACTACATGAGAAATCTTGATTTTGGTTATGTGGTCCTGCTTTCACGAAACTATATACATCACTCCTTCCCGCTCATTTTGACCCTATTCATCATTTTTCCCATCTAGGTCCACATAGGGTTAGCCTCCCCTTCAGCGTTGCCCACACCTTGGGTCAGGCCTGGAATGATGCCCCAGAGGTTGATGCAGCTAACAAAAAGAGAAAAAACATAATTTGGCCACTCTCAATAGGAAACGTACTATAAAATGCAAAAGATGGTTGGGACATACAAATTTAGCATGTGGGCAAAAGTCAAACATGAGCTCTACCCCTTATATATGGCCATCACCCTGGTTCCTATGGACCCTAGATGAGACCCCTTCACATTAAGGAACCCATGATTGTCTCAACCCCTGGTGGGCAATCAAATGCCCCACCTAAAAAGGGGGTTACCTATTGCTATATACCCACATCATGCTCTCATCCCATGGAGCCCCGAGCAATTATGACGAAAAACCAATAAAAGACAAAAGGCATATGAAGAAGGGTGGAAAAACAAAGGCCAAGGTAACTTATGTACCATGATTTCTCCCTCCTACACTCATATACCCAAGTGTGGGCTTCCCCCATTATAGCTACCCTTGCCCCATAACATGTGGCCTAGATCCTTCCCTTGAAGCCCACTTCATTCCATTATTATATCACTCGCCACCCTCCACTTGATGGAAGTACCATGAACATGTCACCGCCTTTAAAGGTTGAGACCACCTAATAGGGTCCTTGATTAACCCCTTATTGAGCTTGGAGACACTTGTACATGCCAAAGCCCACTATCGAAGGGCATGTCACCATGAAGTGCCCCATTGATTCCATGACTTGTAAGCTCTTTTACTTGATTATTCTAATGATATTTTGTATTGGAAGGCAAGGGGACGCATTGGATCTTATGTAGGATTGTAGGTAGGTCCCCATTTGGAACTTGGTCTCCCTATACGGGGTCCTAGCCCTCCAGAGGGCCATATTGGCACTTGTAGGGTGAGCGTTAAGAGCCATGGGCCTCCACCATAGCAAAGAGTACATCATGAATCCTCAGCACCACTCGTTGATTACTCATGTTCCACCTTTTGGATGAGGATGATGCACCTAGTTCATCATGCCCAGACGGCTCAACATATCCACCATACACTTGGTAGATGTTCCAGGGTCCAGAGGATGTCTCCCGCTGCAGAGGGAGGGCTCATGTCATCATCCTAGCCCATATAGATGGTCTATATGCATTTTCGATCCACTTGAAGACCCATGAGGATGTCCTTGTGCCCCTGCACCCAATTGGGAGCACCGCAAGTTCTTGCTTGAAAAACAAGGGGCCAACCCCTTGTCCACTATGTTTGGAGTCAAGTTCTACATCATGGCACCCCCTGGACTTCATTAGGCCTCCTCAAAGGCCCAACTACTCATTTTATTGATCATTCAACCCTCTTGAGAGGCTTATTATTGTGTTATTGAGCTACCTTGGTGGGCTTGTCACAAGGGTTCTTGTTATTATGCACATTATTTTATTTTAGGGGCATTACTAGTACAAATTAGGCCATTCGAATCCCTTGGAGGATTGTATAAATAGAAGAGAGGTATTCTCTCTCATTCATCGTCACTTGGATTGGGTTATTTGCTCTTATAATATTCTCGTTGTCCCTTTTGCAGGATGAGTTTGGATGTTATGGACGAATTTTGATGTTTGGAAATCTCTCTCTTGTCTTGGAGCTTCGTTATTGGCATTTTTTGATGATTGGATATACTCTTTTCTACATGTAAGTGCTCTTTTCATTTTTCTTCTTGTTATTTACTTTGTCACATGAATGTGCTGGGATTTTCGCTATACAAGTCTAAAATTTACTGCTTTTCCATACAAATTAGTGGAAATTGTGATCTTTTATAGCGTTGCAGCATGCCATGGGCCATGTATGAATGGGTGAATGTTCCAATAGATAATATGTGATAAATACATCTCGATAAGTCATCAGTTACTACAAATCGAAGTATAAAGTCCTTGAAGCAGCTGCTCTCATGCCCTAATTGCATGCGAAGTTGTTTTAAGGCCTCCTTGATTGAGTGAACTGTTTCCAAACCATAAATTCTCCTTGACTCCATCTCTCCCAAAGGACAAGACACTAATCCTCCATAGGTGATCATTTTCAAAGCTTATTTTCTCACCTTCCCCTATTTTTCTAGGCCTAGCCTCCATAGGTCACCTAGGGCATCACTTTTATCACGATTTAGCCATCAAAAGAATTCGATCTCTTGCCCATAACTGTATTGGTGTGTCCTCTAGAGGCCCTCCAAATTTCACAAATTTCCGATGATGGGATCTCTAGATATTGCAAGCCCTAGTCCAGGGATCGTCTCTTGTCCAAGGTTTCCCTTGGCTAGTGACCTCATTTGGATCATTTCACTTTATTTCAAGAAGATTTGTTCATTGATCCTTTTCTCTTCCACAATTAGGTCAAGCCCCTCCTTGGTTGATCAACTCCATACCCTTGACCTAGTTTTGGGTTCGCTTGGCCTCATGTGATCCCACAACCTATTAACGACAATTTCACAAAGATCACATAAAAGAAAAGTCTCCTTAAAGATTTATAGGTCTAGGAACCATCTTGACAAAGCATACTCTCAAAGCCTAGCCCTAAGGATCTTCTTGGCCCTTCCTAGAGAGCCCATCACCTTGCTTCCAAAGCAAAAAAGCCATACAATTGAGTCTCTCTTGTGAATAGGCCTTTGGAATCACCTTTCATCATTTTATTGACATATCCATTATCGTGATTCCTCTCATACTGGGTCTTCTCCTTTCCTTTCATCATTTCATTGACATATCCATTATCGTGATTCCTCTCATACTGGGTCTCCTCCCATCAATGAAAGCTCGTAAAGTGTAGGGAGCCTTAGCTGAGGTAACAATGGGCTATCACTCCATTGTTTCCCTTGACCTAGTAATTGCTCCATAAGATCCTCTCCTATGACCCCTGCTAGTTTGAGTGGTAACAGTACTCATCTTCTATAAACAACAACAAAAAAGGATAGTATTCATGAGGGAGGAAAAGTAGTCTTCCTAGATTTTGGCATCACTGCAAAATTTTGAATTTTGGTAACTACGTTCAGTATTCTTTAGTTATATTAGCCCAAAAAAATAAAATAAATGAAAAATGCAAAATTGCATTCAAGTCGGCTCCAAATAAAATAGGGAAAATTAAATTTTGAATTTGAATTAAAAGTGCTCAAGTTGGCTCCAAAGTATAGGTCGGCCCAGCACAAAGAGATGTGCCCCTTGGGCACCACAAGACCACTATATATACCAATTTGTCTCCCTCATTTGCACACACAATTTGCATCATCTTGTGAGAACATCGAGAATAGGAGGAACCACAAATCTCTAGTGAAGGGCGAAATTTGAAGTATGTCTATCTGATTTGAAGTAAATCTGCCCTTGTAAAGGATGTTGAGTTGCTCCTCTTATCTCTGTCTATTGAACGTGAGAGAGAACGAGTGGAAGCAGGCTAAAGAATCTGCTCTGAGGGGCCGAAGCCCTAGAAGGAGGCCTCAAGCCTCGGATTTCTCTAAACAATAGCATAGAAGAAGGTCACAGGCAATTTGAGCTAGGTTGTAGGTTGAGATAAGAGGACCGCGGGTAGAAGAGAGGGGTCGAGAGCCCACAGAGGCCTATGTAACAAGGTCGAGGTACTTCAGGCCTAGAAGAAGCCAACAAAGGGTTATTGTTTTGTGTTGATAAGTTGACTTGTAAAGTACGTTAGGGCCAAATTTGGGTAGAAGTTTGGCAGTTGGTTAACCTAGCCCTAAGGACTAGTTGAAGGACCAGAAATTGCTAGCTGGAAGATCTACACAAGTTCTGAGGTTCGTCAGTGTCTAACTAGGTTTGATCAGCACTATAATATTTGGTGAAGGTTGACCAAATTTGACTATAAAATTAGATTGTATCTCTTGTTGAATTGGACAATTTCTCTTAAGAATAGGTTGTTGGGTTTTTCCCTAGTTAAGGTTTTCCCCGGGTAAATTTGTGGTGTCCACTATTCATTGTTCATCTATTGTGATCTCTATTGTTCCATTGCATTTATGGTTGAATATTCTGAAGTATAATTGCTTAATGATTATCTGGAATGTGCTAAAATAATACCAAAATCATTGGAAGTAATTATCAATAGCAGAAAAATTTGTTTGTTTGTATTGCACTTGAACACCATGGAATCAGAGCTTTGGTGAAGAAAGGGTATCGAGATGACTCCTTGAAGGCATTTTTTTAAGTCTATTCTATGACCAAATCTCTAAGCAGTTGGCTTCCTCTTTTAAGGCTAAGAATAAGCTAGAAGGTGCAACAAACTTTAGGGCTTGGAAGACAAGAATTGATCTCATTCTTGAAGAGAATGATGTCATGGATTATGTAAAAGGAAAGGTCATTAAACCTGAGGATGTTGAGGGAAAGGCCAACCATAAGAAGACTGAAATCAAGGCTAAGAGGATTCTTATTGAATCTATCAAGTATCACTTGATTCTTTATGTTGCAGAGCTACAAACTTCAAAACAAATGTATGATGCCCTAGTAGGGCTATACACCAACAACATTGGTCAAAAGATGTTCTTGAGGAATCAACTTCATGATATGTAGATGACTAGGGCAGATATTGTGGCTTCCTACTTCAAGAGGATCTCCCAATAGAGGGATCAATTAAAGGCTATTGGAGAAAATATTAATGAATTAGAACTTGTGACTACAATGCTCAATGGGTTGCCTAATTCATGGGATTCATTTGCATCTAAGATTTGTGGCAAGTCAAAAATTTCAAGTTTTGAGCAATTGTGGACTTGTACCCAAGAGGAATCTAGAGTATCAAAAGGAAAGATTCAGAGACCTCAAGATGGAGAGTCCCAAGCACTTGCAACTCATACGAAGAATGGTAAAAGAAATTTTAGAAAGTTTCAAAGAAGGAATTTAGGTAGCAGACCTGCTCCTCAAGAGAAGAAGGATATTTCAAAGATTCAATGTTTTTGCTGCCATAAGTTTGGTCATTGTAAAGACAATTGTCTTAAAGGGAAGGATGATAGGAAGAGGAAGGGCAAGCAGCATGCTTCAGCAGCAAACATTGATGATGATGAGCATCCAAATCAAAAGAGATCCAGGAGTGACAGTTCAGATGATTTTATTATTTAAACAAGTATGTGTAGAAGATGCCTCGTATATAAATCGTATTGGCTGAGATATGTTGCTAAAGTTTTTTTTTTTTGCCAAAACAAATTGGAAGTTACTCCAAAAGGAAGAGTTGGTAGACTTTGGGTTTGTAAACCCTAAAACAGATTAGAGGGTTATGATTTAGATATCCCTAGGGTTTGGGAATAAAACCCTAGAGCTAGACCTAGAATATGGAAAATCGATGAATCCATTGAACAAAGAAACCCTAGCTCTTGTTGGAAAATGCAATATGGTAGCTATTAACTCTGATTTTCCTCAACCTTAATAATTGTTTGTGAACTTTATTTATCTTCTTGTGTTTTCTTTGTTATTTCTTCTTCATCAGACAATTATCAAGAGCAAAATAATAAAAACCGGACACAGAAATTAGACTCCAAGCCAGGGGAAACCCCCTCCAAGGGGAAAACCCAAAAAACCTCTTTTCTTATAGAATTTGCTTCAAATGAGACAATTAAGACCCAAACCCTAGACCAGGTCCACCTCCAAGTACTAAGTCAGCCCTTCAAGAAGTACTTCCAGTAGGATCAGATCAACAAAGCTCAATCCTATTTTAACCAACTTCTAGTTTTGACTTCAACCCTGCAACTTTGGCCCTATAGTTGCTGCAGAAACCCTACTTTTGACACAAGATAGTTCTTCAAGGGATCCTTCTTTGAGCAAGACAAATCTTCCCAATGTCAATGAGGTCAAAACAGAGTATTGGCTCTTCCAGCAGCTTGATACTGCAACTCGATCTCCAACAATTCAGACCTGCAATTTTGGCCTTCTAGGAAGCTGCAAAAACCCTAGATTTTGCAAGTGTGAGAGAGATAGAACCCAAAAACAATCTTTTCACTTTCTTCTTGGATTCTTCTTGTCTTCTAAACCTTTTCTCTCCCTTTCTTGCCTCTTCTAGCCTTAGATCAAGCTTGTGTGTGTGAGAGTGTCAACTGAGGCTGACGCTGCTTGTATTTATAGCCTTTCCAAGGGGTCAAATTCCCTTCTCTAGGCCGACTTGAAGCTATTAGGGCCGACTTATACTTTGGAGGTTTTCGAGACCTTCTAGACTCAAAATAAATTCTTTTTCAAGCTACATTTTACCCGGAAGGGTCTTATAAACATGATGTTGAATCTCTTGACTCGTGACAATAGATCCTATGACCTAACAAACCCTAGAAGCATGAAGAACATGTTTTTACCTAGAAGACCATCAATAAGCATGAAACCCATGCTTTTAACATAATAATTTTTCTTTCTCCTTTTGATTGTTACATAAGATACACATAGAAATGAATACAACAATTATGAAGACTGAAACTAGTACAATTCCAACAGCTCTTACAATTCATGAAAGGAAAGTAACATGCATTAGTAGTTGATGATGAGGTCAAGGGTGAGCATTTCTAACTCGATGAAATTGCAAGAAGGCAAGGATCAAGAGGGAGTTGACAATTCCCTACAATCCTTGGATCAAAAGATAAGTAATTCATATTTTCTTTCTTCTTGCTTGTTATTACTTTATTTTTTGTACAGCCTCTTGTCTTTGTATCTTTTGCTTAGTTATAATTATTTCTTCCATGGCCTCCTAATGAGGTTTGCAGATACATCATGAAGGTTGTTAAGGCTCTAGTAGCAGATGGAAGCATGAGGAAGAATGAAGCAACGTCTGTGGCAAGAGGATTCTCCCAGAATCGAGCATAAACTCAGTGATTTGTGCTCAAGAGGGAGAAATTGTACTAACATCTAGAACTGTGCCAAATGACTAAAAGAGCTCCTAATTCAGAGGGAGCAGGCAGGCCAGCAAGTTTGAAGGATGCCATGATGGAGGAAATTGTGTCGAGACCTTAAGGGAAGTTAGTGGGAAGTCAATGGTGCCTTCCAAGTGGGATCTACAAGATCAAGCATACGATAGGAGGTAGCATAGAAAAGTACAAAGCAAGATTCGTGGCAAGAAGATTCTCCCAGGGAGAGGGAGAGGACTATGAGGAGACATTTGCTCCAGTTTCTAGGTACACCTCTATTAGAATTATTATTTCTATTGCTTTTGTTATGGATTGGAGGTTACATCAGATGGATGTAAAGACTGCTTTCCTCAATGGAGTGATTGAGGAAGAAGTGTACAGAGAGTCCCCTCAAGGCTTTGAGGTACATGAGAGGGAACCTCATGTTTACTGACTGAAGATAGCTTTGTATGGGACCTCGAGCATGGTATTCTCGAATTGATGGATATCTGAGTCTTGGTTGATCTTGTTATTATACAACTTGTTTCTAACGAGAGTAGGACTCATGTGTCAGAGGGAGTAGTAGTGGCAGGAGGACTTGCTTCCATGATAGAGGGAGCAAACAAGCTTTGCTTCATGTTCAGAGGGAGTTGACCTCTGAGTTCAAGATGAAGGATCTAGATTTGATGCATTACTTCCTTAATCAAGAGAAGTATACTATTGAGATCCTTCAGATGATGGAGTGCAAGATTATCTCAGTAGATGCTCAGAGACGTGAGGTCTCTAAGAGCAGTATGCCTTCTATGAGTGGACCATCCTTGACAACAGATATGCTTCAGTGACTAGGAAGCAACAGTGGCAAAGGGAGTAAGCAGGATTGCCACAGCAGGATTTGTTTCAATGTTAGAGGGAGTGCCTAGTCAGAGTGACCAAAAAGAAGCTATGGTGATGGATCCAGTGAACAAAGTCAGTCAATTTATGGTTGAGTTGAGGCATGCGGCACAACACGTGTTAAGGTACCGACATGGTAAAGTTGGATATGGACTGAGATATGATGAAGTACAACTGCAGGGATATACAGATTCAGATTGAGCAAAGTGCAGAAGATAGGAAGAGCACATCAGGATGATGCTTCAATTTGGGTTTTGCTATGGTATCTTGGATGAGCAAGAAGCAGACATCTATCGCACTCAGTACTACAGAAGCTAAGTTTTTTTAAACTAGTTTGGCGAGTTGTGAAGCAGTGTGGCTTTGGAAGCTACACACACGATTATTTGACCGCGTGTTGAAGATGACCTTGATGACAAGTTGAAGCACATTGAGATCAAGTACCAAGATATGGGACTGAATGGAGCAATGAGGCTCCAATACATTTCTACAGACGAGCAGGTTGCTGACATTCTCACAAAGCCTTTATCCTAGGATGAAGTTTGTTTACTTTGGGAACAAGCTTGGAGTGGTTGAAAATGTTTCCCTCAATTAGAGGGAGTGTTGATGTTGTAGTATCAAGGGGCAAAGATTCTCCCTAGGTCAAGGGTATTGACTAGGAGCCATGTAATGCAACTAGGGAGATTGGCCTAGATAGCATCAAGGCCTCAAGTGCTCCCCCAGTCAAGGGTTACCTAACCATATTGCAAAAGGGTATTTGTTTAGCAGGTGACTAGTTCCTTTATATGATGTTGATGCAAGATGCTTTCCACATGGTTCTAGAATAGAACATGAAGTGGATGGATTCATCAACATAGCTGAACTCATTCAACCTTTTCTTGGGATGGAAAAAAATTTCAACAAGAGAACATCTGAAGAAGTGAAGGTGAATACCTCCCTACCTAAGCGGGGGTGTCGAATTTTGGTAGTTGCAGTCAGTATTTTTCAATTATATTAGCCCACAAAAATAAAAGAAATGAAAAATACAAAATTGAATTCAAGTTGGCTCCAAATAAAATAAGGGAAAATAAATTTTGAATTTGAATTAAAAGTGCTCAAATTGGCTCCAAAGTATAGGTCGGCCCAGCACAAAGAGACGTGCCCCTTGGGCACCACAAGACCATTATATATACCAATTCATCTCCCTCATTTGCACACATAATTCGAATCATCTTGTGAGAACATAGAGTATGAAAGGAACTGCAGATGTCTAGTGGAGGATGAAATTCGAAGTCTATCTGTTTTGAAGTAAATCTGTCATTGCAAAGGAGGCCAAGTTGCTCCTCTTATCTCTGTCTGCTGAACGTGAGAGAGAACGAGTGGAAGAAAGCTAATGAATCTGTTTTGAGGGGCCGAAGCCCTAGAAGGAGGCCTCAAGCCTCGAATTTCTTTGAACAGTAGTACAGAAAAAGGCCACAGGCAGTCTGAGCTAGGCCGCAGGCTGAGACAAGAGGACTGTAGGTAGAGGAGAGGGGCCAAGAGACCACAGAGGCCTGTGTAACAAGGCTGAGGTACTTAAGGCCTAGAAGAAGCCAGCAAAGGGTTACTGTTCTGTGTTGATAAGTTGACTTGTAAAGTCTGTTAGGGCCGAATTTGGGCAGAAAGTTGGAAGCTATTGACCTAAACCTAAGGGCTAGTTGAAGGACAAGGAATTGCTAGCTGGAAGATCTACACAAGTTCTGAGGTCTGTCTAACCAGGTTTGATCACCACTACAATATTTGATCTGGGATGACCAAATTTGACTGTAAAATCAGATTGTATCTCTTGTTGAATTGCACAATTTCTCCTAAGAAAAGGTTGCTGGGTTTTTCCCTAGTTAGGATTTTCCCAAGGTAAATTTCCAGTGTCTACTGTTCATTGTTCTTCTACTATGATCTCTACTGTCCTATTGCATTATGGTCAAATTTTCTGAAGCATAATTGCTTAATGATAATCTGGAATGTGCTAAAGTAATATCAATACCATTGGAAGTAATTATCAGTAGTAGAAAATTGTGCTTCTCTATATTGCACTTCAAAAATCAACAAAACTAATGTGGAAACTCAAAGAGATGAAATGTCTGCCAGTCAATTATCTCCACATTTTTATTACCGCCTAGCAAAATTCAAGATTAAGTGTTATCAAGTCAGTTAGAATTTTTAGTTTCTACTTTACTGTTGACAGATAAAAGTTTAGGATCTTTGCTCTTAGAGCTCACTTTAGGTAGTGACAGTCATCCATAAGCTCAAATTGTTTATTTAAACAAAATTAAGAAAATCATGTTGCTAGAGTGCAACTTTGTACTACAGATTTTGAGACATGCATAAACAAATGAAGCAAAGAGAATGCAAAGAGGAAACAGAAATGCCTTGGAAGTTGGTGGGAAGATATCCAGTTTTCCCATAAGAATACATCCATATATGTAAGAAGTGAATCATTATGTAACTTTTGGCCTTTGCTACTTCTCATCAGTTACATGTATTCTTGTCACACCTTAAACACAATGCACATGTATATCATAATCACAATAATCTAAGTTTGTTCTATTACATACCAACGCCACCTCCTAATGATCACAAAGAACAACATGCAAATACATCGCCACCTAGAGACCAAAATTCATGCTCAATCTTCACTTGTACCCTACATATGTATTTTGCACTTGTACCTCATCTATGATGCATGTTCCCTGTCACTGTCTTGATATCAACTTCCTAGTACCAGTGTAAGATAAGTTTAGATGAAGGTGGTGTAGAAATTTCTCATTTCCCACCCCGGTTTTCAATTTCACCTTATTTCTTCAAAATAGTTAAATGCCCTTTCCCATATCCATACATTCAACCACTGGAAAATAAATTTTGCTGAAAACACAAATTCTGGAAATATTACAGAATGCTAGAAAATGCAGAAATAAATATCAGCACATACAAACAGCCATTCAACACATTTAAACACAGTGATTTTGGTCAAGGTGACCCTGGAAAAACCCCCTACAACTCTTGGGGAAAACCAGTTCGAAAGCTCCTTATTTCTGGAAAATGCTTTTAACAGTGAGAGAAATATTCAGCAAAAATTACAACTTATCTCGTTTTCCATGCCTCACAGCCAACTGGAAAAACTTGCAAACAGCAAAACAGAACAGCAATAAATGTTGTACGGCCTCCTCGATTTTTGTGCCCAAATTTCAGCGTTAAATGCTGATGTACAGACTGCCTAGAAAAGCGTGCATGCTGCCATAAATGTTGTTGTACGGTTTTCCTCGATTTTTGTGCAGAAAAACAGCAGTACATTTGTACAGATTTCTGCCTAGAAAAGCGTGCCAAGGTACAGCCACTCGCTGTACGGCCTCCCTTGAAAAACGTGCCAGCAAACTTCAGATTTTCTACTCCTTGATTTATGTGCTAACTTGTTGTACTGCCTCCTTGGAATCTGAACCAAAACTGTTGTACGGCCTTTTTACAAAATCGTGCCCAAAATATGCCTTTCACTGTGTGCTAACTCAGCTGTATGGACTTGCTGAAACGCTGCCTTGGAATGTGTGCCAAGCTGTTGCCTCCTTCTCCTCACTATCTAGAAATCTCCCTTGCTCTCTTGCTCTCCTTCTCTCAATCTGCTCATGAAAGAATTGATGACCTTTTCCTCCTTTCCCTCCTTTAATCTAACCCAAGTGACTTTTGGGGAATCCCTAAATCCAATGGTTGAAATAGATTGAGATCTAGGGCTAAGATTAAATGCTCATTTAAATCTCACTTTCTATTTTTTAATTCATCCCACTTTAATAAAGACCCACTTAGTCATTTATGTCCAAAGTCACATTTCCTTTCTAATTTTACATTGACTTTATTAAAGACACTTTAAAATTAGACTTAGTAACTTAATCACTTAAAGTCACTTTTAAATTAGATTTTAACTTTATAAAAATTATAAAGTCACTTTAGGAGAAAAATTAAAATCTTTTGGACACTTTTCCCTAGGCCAAAGATCAAAGCCTAAGGGAACCACCTGTCCTCCGGTACCAAATTTCAACACTTCCTCTTACCGAGGAAGGTGTTCCTCACCACACCCATCTTGTCTCTGAAGTAAACATGCTTGCCCCGTGGTAAGGCTTTGGTAAGAATGTCTGCTACCTGCTCATCAGTGGAAATATACTCAAGCTTCACAGCTCCCTTCTGAACATAGTCTCTGATGAAATGATATCTGATCCCGATATGCTTTGACCTGTCATGAAATACTGGATTCTCCGTGAGTTTAATGCAACTCTGATTATCACAGTAAATCACTGAAGGTCTCAACGGCTGACCAAATAAGCCAAACAACATCTTGCGAAGCCAGATGGCCTCACAACTAGCTAGACTGGCTGCCATGTACTCTGCTGCTGCTGAACTCAGTGCTATTGACTGCTGCTTCCGGCTGAACCATGACACTACTGGTGAACCCAACCCAAAACAGCACCCTGAAGTGCTCTTCCTATCAGAAGCACAACCTGCCCAATCAGAACCAGTGTATCCTACCAATCTCACTCCATCTCCCTGCCTGTAGTCCAGACCATAATCTACTGTCCCCTGCAAGTACCGCAAAATGTGTTTTGCAGCCACCCAGTGAACCTTCCTAGGCTCACACATAAACTGACTCATCGTGTTGACTGCAAAACAGATATCTGGTCTAGTGTTGACCAAATACATCAAGGAACCAATCAGCTGCTTGTAGAATGTGGGATCCACCAACTCGGAATCCGAAGCATGAAGCTTCTTCCAGTTGGTGATCATCGGTGTCGACATGGGTCTACAATCCTCCATGTGGAATCTGCTAAGGATGTCCACAATATGCTTCCCCTGCCCCAGGAAGAAATGCCCCTCCTCCTGCCACACCTCCAAACCCAAAAAGTAATGCATCAAGCCAATGTCCTTCAT
>APFE030568887.1:866-13021 GCA_000404065.3 Pinus taeda
TCCTTCTCCTATATAAGCCTCCACCATTGCCATGAGCAGCTAGTTTTTGACATATAGACTTTGACATAGAGGAATTCATAGTGCTTTAGTGCGCTCTTAATAGGCATTTGGTGTGTTGAGTGTGGATTGCTAGAGAGCTTAAGGAAGGTTGTGAAGTTTGTTGCCTTGTGTGAGAGAGAGATTTGTTTGTCTTGGGAGATCTACCTCCAAGGGTGAATGCTTATGAGACTTGCTGGCTGGACCCTCTTGAGAAGGACTCAACGTCAGAACATTGGTTGTACCTTTCTGTTTTTTGTTAATAAAAGATAGATTACTACTGTTATGGTTCCATTCTCATTTGTCTTATAATGGTTAATGTGAATTACATCCTTTCTGACTGATGTATAGTTGCTTTTACTAGATTTTACGCTTGTGTTTGTCTTCTCTTTGCTTGTGCAGGTGTTCGCCCACGAGGATAGTGGAGGATCGTGACCGGCCGAAGTGAAGGAGCGAGAGTGGCATCTCTTCATCAAACATAGCGCTGGAATACAAGTAGGTGTTCATTACCCACTTTGTAATTGCAACTAGGAACTTGCAGAGTAGCATTGATTGACTGTTGCTAGACCTATTATGGGCTAGTAGGGATCTCCTCTATCCATAGAGGGGATTTACCTCTCCAACAGTTACCGCTCATGCGCTACCGAGTGGGGATGGACAGAAGATGAAAATCGGCCACCCTACAGATGACCCAAGGCCATCTTTCGGGCAAACCCGAAAACACAACACGATTGCCAACCCACCTTTCACACGGAAAGAAACCCTGTCACTGGTATCATCTTGAGGGGCACGAGGGGACCAACACGAGCCGGGGAGCCACACCACAAAAACCCATACAGCTCCAAGAACTTAGAGAGCAGAAGGGAAATTGTTCACATATACCTCCCAGGACGAGCATGGCCAACATTACCGCTCATGCGCTATCGAGTGGGGATGGAGAGAAGATGAAAATCGGCCACCCTACAAATGACCCAAGGCCATCCTTCAGGCAAATCTGAAAACACAACTCAATTACCAACCCACCTTTCACACGAAAACGAAGGGACGAGGGAGAGTCGGGCAAACGAGCTGCATGAACGTGCAAAAAGCCAACCTCAGGTCACAACTTATCATTTTTTTATACGGGCTCGTTCGCCCAGGTGCGCCCTCACCCAACCCGCCTGAACGAGTTCACTCGAACGACTCGCCCGAACGACCCACCCGAACGAGTTCGCACACACAACCTCAAACGACTCACCCAAACAAAGGGACAAGGGAGAGCCGGGAAAATGAGCTACACGAACCTGCACAAAGCCAACCTCAGGTCACAACTTAGCATTTTTTGATACGGGCTCATTCGCCCGGGTGCGCCCTCGCCCGACTCACCTGAACGAGTTCACCCAAACGACCCGCCCGAACAAGTTCGCACGCACGACCTCAAACGACTCACCGAAATGAAGGGACAAGGGAGAGCCAGGCAAACGAGCTGCACGAACGTGCGCAAAGCCAACCTCGGGTCACAACTTAGCATTTTTAGATACGGGCTCGTTCGCCCGGGTGTGCCCTCGCCCGACCCACCTGAACAAGTTCACCCGAATGACCCGCCTAAACGAGTTCACACGCACGCCCTCAAATGACTCACCCAAACGAAGTGACAAGGCAGAGTCGGGCAAATGAGATGCACGAACGTGCACAAAGCCAATCTCGGGTCACAACTTAACATTTTTTGATACGGGGTCATTTGCTCGTGTGCGCCCTCACACGACCCGCCTGAACGAGTTCACCCGAATGACCCTCCCGAACGAGTTCGCACGCACGCCCTCAAACGACTCACGGAAATGAAGGGACAAGGGAGTGCCGGGCAAACGAGTTGCACGAATGTGCATAAAGCCAACCTCGGGTCACAACTTAGCATTTTTTGATAAGGGCTCGTTCGCCCGGGTGCGCCCTCGCCCGACTTGCCTGAACGAGTTCACCCGAACGACCCGCCCGAACGAGTTCCCACGCACGCCCACAAACGACTCACCCAAACGAAGGGACAAGGGAGAGCCGGGAAAACGAGTTGCACGAACGTGCAAAAAGCCAACCTCGGGTCACAACTTAGCATTTTTTGATACGGGCGCATTCGCTCGGGTGCACCCTCGCCCGACCTGCCTGAATGAGTTCACCCGAACAACCCGCCCGAACGAGTTCGCACGCACAACCTCAAATGAATCACCCAAATGAAGGGACAAGGGAGAGTCGGGAAAACGAGCTGCACGAACGTGCACAAAGCCAACCTTGGGTCACAACTTAGCATTTTTTGATACGGGCTCATTTGCCCGGGTGCGCCCTCGCGTGACCCGCCTGAACGAGTTCACTTGAATGACCCGCCCGAATGAGTTCGCATGCACGCCCTCAAACGACTCACCCAAACGAAGGGACAAGGGAGAGCCGAGCAAAAGAGCTACACGAACATGCACAAAGCCAACCTCGGGTCACAACTTAGCATTTTTTGATACAGGATCATTCGCACGGGTGCACCCTTGCCTAACCCGCTTGAATGAGTTCACCCGAACAACCTGCCTAAACGGGTTCGCACACACGCCCTCAAACAACTCACCCAAACGAGGGGACAAGGGAGAGCTAGGTAAACGAGCTGCACAAACGTGCACAAAGCTAACCTTGGGTCACAACTTAGCAATTTTTGATACGAGCTCATTCGCCCGGGTGCGCCCTCGTCTGACCCACCTGAACGAGTTCACCTGAATGACTCGCCCGAACGAGTTCGCACGCACGCCCTCAAACGACTCACTGAAACGAAGGGACAAGGGAGTGCCAGGCAAACGAGCTGCATGAACGTGCACAAAGCCAACCTTGGGTCACAACTTAGCATTTTTTAATACGGGCCCGTTCGCCCGGGTGCGCCCTCACCCGACCCACCTGAACGAGTTCACCCGAACGACTCGCCCAAACGACCCGCCCGAACGAGTTCGCACGCACGCCCTCAAACGACTCACTCAAATGAAGGGACAAGGGAGAGCCGGGAAAACGAGCTGCACAAACGTGCACAAAGCCAACCTCGTCACAACTTAGCATTTTTTGACATGGGCTCATTCGCCCGGGTGCACCCTCATCTGACCCGCCTGAACGAGTTCACCCGAACGACCCGCCTGAACAAGTTCGCACGCACGCCCTCAAACAACTCACCCAAACGAAGGGACAAGGGAGAGCTGGGCAAACGAGTTGCACGAATGTGCACAAAGCCAACCTCGGGTCACAACTTAGCATTTTTTGACATGGGCTCATTCACCCGGGTGTGCCCTCGCCCGACCCGCCTGAATGAGTTCACCAGAACGACCTGCCCGAACAAGTTCACACGCACGCCCTCAAATGACTCACCCAAAAGAAGGGACAAGGGAGAGCCAGGCAAATGAGCTGCACGAACGTGCACAAAGCCAACCTCAGGTCACAACTTAGCATTTTTTGATATGGGCTCGTCCTCATGGGTGCGCCCTCGCCTGACCCTCCTAAACGAGTTCATCCGAACGACCCACCCGAACGAGTTCGCACGCACGCCCTCAAACGAATCACCCAAACGAAGGGACAAGGGAGAGTCGGGCAAACGAGCTGCACGAACGTGCATAAAGCCAACCTCGGGTCACAACTTAGCATTTTTTTACACAGGCTTGTTCGCCCGGGTGCGCCCTCGCTCGACCCGCCTGAACGAGTTCACCCGAACGACCCGCCCGAATGAGTTCGCACGCACGCCCTCAAACGACTCACGCAAACGAAGGGACAAGGGAGAGCTGGGCAAATGAGCTGCACGAACATGTACAAAGCCAACCTCGGGTCACAACTTAGCATTTTTCGACATGGGCTCGTTCGCATGGGTGCGCCCTCGTCCGACCCGCCTAAACGAGTTCACCCGAACGACTCGCCCGAACGAGTTCGCACGCACACCCTCAAACGACTCACCCAAACGAAGGGACATGGGAGAGCTAGGCAAACGAGCTGCACGAACATGCACAAAACCAACCTCGGGTCACAACTTAGCATTTTTTGACACGGGCTCATTCGCCCAGGTGCGCCCTCACCCGACCCGCCTGAACGAGTTCACCCGAACGAGTTCGCACACACGCCCTCAAACGAGTCACCCAAACGGAGGGACAAGGGAGAGCCGGGCAAACGAGTTGCACGAACGTGCACAAAGCCAACCTTGGGTCACAACTTAGCATTTTTTGATACAGGCTCGTTCGCCCGGGTGCACCCTCGCCTAAACGACCTGCCCGAACAAGTTCACACGGACGCCCTCGCTCGACCCGAGCGAACGACCCACCCGAATGAGTTCACACGAATGCCCTCGCCCGACCTGCCCGAATGACCCACTTGAACGAGTTCGTATGGACGCCCTCGCCCAACCCACCCAAACGAGTTCACACGCACACCCTCGCCCGAACCACCCGAATGACCCACCCGAACGACCCGCCCGAACGAGTTCACACGCACGCCCTCAAACGACTCACCGAAACGAAGGGACAAGGGAGAGCCGGGAAAATGAGCTACACGAACATGCACAAAGCCAACCTCAGGTCACAACTTAGCATTTTTTTATATGGGCTCGTTCTCCCGGGTGCGCCCTCACCCGACCCGCCTGAACGAGTTCACCCGAACGACCCGCCCGAACGAGTTCGCACGCACGCCCTCAAACGACTCACCCAAACGAAGGGACAAGGGAGAGCCAGACAAACAAGCTGGATGAACGTGTACAAAGCCAACCTCAGGTCACAACATAGCATTTTTTGACACGGGCTCGTTCGCCCGGGTGCGCCCTCGCCCGACCCGCCTGAATGAGTTCACCCGAACGACCGGCCCGAACCAGTTTTCACGCACGCCCTCGAAAAACTCACCCAAACGAAGGGACAAGGGAGAGCTGGGCAAACGAGTTGCACGAAGGTGCACAAAGCCAACCTCGAGTCACAACTTAGCATTTTTTAACACAGGCTCATTCAGTCGGGTGCGCCCTTGCCCAACCCGCCTGAACGAGTTCACCCGAATGACCCGCCCGATCGAGTTCGCACGCACGCCATCAAATGACTCACCGAAACGAAGGGACAAGGGAGAGCTGGGCAAATGAGCTGCACGAACGTGCAAAAAGCCAACCTCGGGTCACAACTTAGCATTTTTTTATACGGGCTCATTCACCCGACCCACTTGAACGAGTTTACACGAACACCCTCGCCCGACCCACCTGAATGAGTTCACACGGATGCCCTCGCCCGACCCGCCCGAACGAGTTCACACGCCCGTTCAGGCGAGGGCTTCCATGTGAACTCGTTTGAATGACCCGTCGGAACGAGTTCACAGAGACGCCCTCGCCCGACCCTCCCGAACGAGTTTGCACGGATGCCCTCGCCCGAACGAGTTTGCACGGAAGCCCTCGCCCGAATGAGTTTGCACGGACGCCCTCGCCCGAACGACCCGCCCGAACGAGTTTGCATGGACGCCCTCGCCCAACCCGCCCAAACGAGTTTGAACATACGCCCTCTCCTGAACGACCCGCCCGAACGAGTTTGCACGGACGCCCTCTCTCGAATGACCCGACCAAACGAGTTTGCACGGACGACCTTGCATGACCCGCCCGAACAAGTTTACACCGACGCCCTCG
Source organism: Pinus taeda (assembly GCA_000404065.3). Classification (NCBI taxonomy): domain Eukaryota; kingdom Viridiplantae; phylum Streptophyta; class Pinopsida; order Pinales; family Pinaceae; genus Pinus; species Pinus taeda. The sequence continues at coordinate 6,529 of APFE030568887.1, forward strand.
CCCGACCCGCTCGAACGAGTTTACATGGGTGCCCTCAAACGACCCACCTGAATGAGTTTACATGGAAAACGACCTTCCCGAATGAGTTTACATGGCAAACGACCCGCCCGAACGAGTGTTTACACGACAAAACGACCCGCTCGAACCAGTTTACATGGGCTCCGACACACGTCCAAAACCAAGGCACAAGGGAGATTCGGGCGAACGGGCAGCACAATCGTGCAGAAAGCCCACCCCCTATCACAACTTTGCATTTTTTATACAACAACGTGTGCCCTGGGTGCCGTCACACGACACGACACGACCCGACCCGACCCTCCCCAACGCGTTTGCACGAGCACCCACACACGACACGTCCCGACCCACCCGAACGAAATTTGGGGTTTCCATGGGTGCACGACCCGAAAGAAATTTTGGGGTTTCTGTGGGCACCTAACCCGAACGGAGGCACGAGGGAGCGTCAGGCAAACAAGCCACATGAACTTGCAGAAGACACACGGGCAGTCACGACTTAGTGTTTTTGGCACGGCCATGTGTTCCCGGGCACCCACACACGACCCGGCCGGCCTTGGGCGAGCCAACTCAACCCGCTCGAACGCATTTGCATGGGCACCCACACAGGACATGACGCGACCTGACCCGAACAAAATTTTGGGTTTCCTTGTATGCACAACCCAAATGAAATTTGAGGTTTCCATGGGTGTGCGACCCGAATGAAGGCACAAGGGAGCGTCGGGCAAACGGGCCGCACAAATGTGTATAAGGCACAAGGGGGGTCATCACTTAGCATTTTTGGCACTGCCACGTGTTCCCGAGCACCCACGCGCGGCACGACCTGACCCGCCCGAACGAAATTTGGGGTTTCCATGGGTGCACGACCCGAACGAAGGCACAAGGGAGCATCAGGCAAACGGGTCGCGCGAACATGCAGAAGGCACGCGGGTGGTCATGCCTTAACATTTTTTGCATGGCCACATGTTCCCAAGCACCCACTCACAGCACGGCATGACCCGACCCGACTCGCCCGAACGCGTTTGCACGGGCACCCACACACGACATGACCCGACCCACCTGAATGAAATTTGGGGTTTCCATGTGTGCACGGCCCGAATGAAATTTGGGCTTTCCATGGGTGCACGACCCGAACGAAGGCTCGAGGGAGCGTCGAGCAAACGGGCCGCATGAACGTGTAGAAGGCACACGGGCGGTGACGACTTAGAATTTTTGGCATGGCCACATGTGCCGGTGCACTCACACACAGCACGACACGACCCAACCCACCCTGGGCGAGCCGACCCGAATCACCCAAGTGAAATTTGGGGTTTCCATGGTTGCATGACGTGAACAAAGAAGGCACACGGGCGGTCACGACTTAGCATTTTTGGCACGACCACGTGTGCCCGGGCACCCACACACGGCACGGCATGCGATGACTCGGCCCGCCTGAAGGCAATTTGGGGTTTGAATGGGCACACGACCCGAACGAAGGCACGAGGGTAGGAATATATTTGAATCTAATACATAAATATACCTTGTGTAACATGCCCTTAAGGTCTTCAACATTTTCTTTTGACTCTTTATAACACTTTAACATGTGCTAGTCCTATTTCAATGAGCAAGAAAATCAATGATAAATATATATATATTTCTTTTCTTGAATAAATAAAAATATCAAAAGTACTTTTATGAAGACCGAACCCAGTTACACTTTCTTCAACACCCCCTCTTAACTAGGGAGGTATTCATAAATCATTACAAGGTGTTTGGCTATTTTTCAATCTTGAATAATTCACATAAGAGAAACCAAATTGACAACCCATCTGTTATAGCATCATATTAGCCAATATTGTTCATAGCAAGGCCTTGACTAACAACTTTATCTCTCATAAGATCAGAGCACAATGTTGGCGAGGCCAATGGCTTATAAACACCTTAGTCATTGTCTCTAAAGTTACATACCCACCCAGGTGTTCCCTAAGTATGACCTTCTAGGACAATTCTTGTCTTGGGTTCCCAGGCCTCAAAGAATACCGCTCCTCTTGCCTACTCTTGTCTTGGATGCCCTACACATCCTCAGAGAGCATCAGATGCCAAACGATTACCCAATGCTCCCGTTCTTTCTTTCCAAGTGAAGACAAGAATGTTGTGTCTATCTCTTCCCCTTGATCGAGGAAGACATGCCGAATTTTCCTCTGACAAGGAACTTGCCCAAGCTCCTTCGTAGTTGGGAACTTGTTAGAACTCCCTCTTAGCTAGGGACTTGTCCATTCATCAACAACGTCTCCTTCGCGGGTCCTTCAGCCGCTTGATCTCCTTCATTCCTTCGATGTCATGAAGTCTTTGTTTGAACTTCTTCTTGGCAGGGTACCGGCCATCGATCACTTTCCCTCCCGGCTTGTCATGTCATTGCTCCCTTCGTGGAAAGTGGCCTTCTTCATATATATCAGGTCCTTTTTGTCATCTAGCTACTCCTTTGTCATCTTGTCTATCCTTCATAATACTTATCACATGGATGCTTAGTTGTACTCGCTTGTTCCCGTACTTTGATTTAGTGCCCCTTCATGACTTCATCATGGTATTGCTTCAACACCAAATGGTGCTTTTGTTGGATGGCCTCTTCACCATGACATATTTGTAGAGTTGAATCGGTTATCTGCACCTTACTATCTCCAAGGCCTTCGTAGGCATCAAGGGCCCTTTATCTTTTTTCTTCCTTTGTCAGAGTTGCCATGCCTTCTTTCGAGAGATGTTGAGGAATCTTGTCAAATCGTTATTCTTTGTGACCGCGATGTTCTTCACATGCTTGATCTCTTTCTTCATTTGCTTCTTCTTGGATTGATTAGTCAACCACCTTATACTCCTTATGAGAGCACTTCTTCATGTTGGCCTTTACTCCACTGTAGTACATGCCTCCGAGCATGTCGTTGGCGAAAGAGATCCTTTTATTCTTGCTTCTTGTCATCTTCTTTCACTTCTTGAGTTACACGAGCTTCTTCCCTTTTTCTCTTGTTGTTGTTGTCCTTCTTAAGTTTAGGACAATCCCTTTTGTAGCATCCATATTCTTGGCATCCAAACCATTGGACTTTGGACATGTAGTGGTCCCAACCAATTTGTTACTTTCCTTGCGAAAAGACATTGAGGTATACTCAGAATGGGACATATACTTACTTGATAGAGTTTGAGATGTAGTGAACTTGCTTTCTTCTTGACAACTTGAGGGCTTGCCTTCCTTAGATCTTGATGTTGTTCAAGTTGCTTTCTTCAAATGGACTTGCTTGATGACTTGCTTTCTTCTTGTAGGTGCCTTTATACAAGGCGTTTCTTCTTGCTTTGTAGTCTTCCATGATGAATGATATATGGTAGACCTTCTTGTCCTCGATGTGATTGAGACTTCTTGGCTTGATGCTTCAGCCTTGTGGATGTTCTTGATATTCCCTTTCCTTGATGTGTCACCTTAGCTCTGATACCGCATTGAAGAATCTGGGGCAATGGGGTATAGCGAGATTCTTCTAGACTTGATAACAATTTGTGAAGCTCTTTTACAATCTATCACGTTATCTTAATCTTCTTCTCTTCTTATTAATGCATGTGTGTTTACTTTCATCAAACTGGTGCCAAAAACATAAGAACAAGAACACAAGATGTTGGCTCTCTGCCAAGGGAAAACCTCTCTCTCTCAGAGAGGAAAACCTTTCGTAAATTTCTCTTATTGAAGCTTCTTATTGGTCATTGCGAAGCCCTAGACCCTTGACAATGATATCCTCCCAGCACAAGTCGAGTCCTTCCTCCTCTCTGCACTTCCTTTCTTCGGCAATTCGTTCCCCGGCACTGTGTCCTTCTTTCAACTTTTGATAGTCCATGGTGGACTAGCTCTAGAAGAGACTCCAGCCTTTGATCCTTAGCGAGATCCTTTACCAATGAAGAAACCTTCATTCTCTTGACCAACCGAGCCTTTCTCTTGACGTGAGGTTGCAAACTCAATGTACACCAAGTTTACTGCACCTGGGGCAATTTCCATCGCGACGAGACATGGAAACCCCAAATTTCCTGCACTTGGGATGCTTTCGACAAGGCGGGACATGGAATCCCCGGGTTCCCTGCAATTTGGCGACTTTTGTGGAGGAGGAACTGGGAGACCCCATGTAACGCTCCTATCCTAGTGGCAGTATTTCAACCACGCATGAGCGGGTGCGGCACCGCCATACTTTCTCCTTTTGCCAATACTTGAGTACACGGTCTACGCCTACTTCAACACTCATGTCAATTTTCCAATAAGTGTTCTTAACAATGTAGCGAAAATAACTTACCATAAATTTATCTTCAATTATTCTTTCAACACTCAATCAATTTTCCAATAAGTGTTCTGAACAATGCAGTGAATATAACTTACCATAAATACTTTTGTAGTACTTCCACTATTTTCTCAACGTCAAAATGCCTAATGACGCAACTGTAGTGTGCTTCCCAAATCATCTTGTAACGCTCGCTTGAAGGAACACAGAGGTGTCCTAGGTGGCATAAAAGTGCATCCTTGAGGTGAAAATATGGAGCTTGCTGACCCTCCAAGTGTGTCTGGTATGTGTTGCTGAATTCTGAGTAGCTTTTGTAGAGAAGTGGAAAATCAGAAGTCACGTGTCCATAACACGAACCTACGGTAGATGTCGGTAAGACCCAGAGAGTTGCAGAGCTCTCTTAGAGTGTTTGGGGTTGGCCAATCCCGAATGAATTGGATCTTGGCTATATCCACATGCACCCACCATTCATCAATAATATATCCCAGATACTCAACCTCGTGTCGTGTGGTCATGCTGCACTGCCCGCGGCCTACACGACACAACTCCACGCCTGAACTGCGAGCCTGTCCGCTCGACTTTCCCTTCCGCGGTGCCCAAACTCTGCCCGTCGGTGCGGTCCATAGTGAGGGCGCGTGGCCCGCATACAGTGCGGCCTGCCTGCCCGGAGGGTAACCCGCCCCGCTCTGCCTGTCCGCACTACCAAGTCAGCCCTCTTACCCGCCCCCCTCTGTAATCCGCCCCCCTCTGTAACCCGCTCCCCTCTGTAATCCGCCCGTCGGTGCAGCCCTCTTACCCGTGTCCTTCTCTTCCTTCCGTTTTCGCCCAACTCCTTCCTTCGCACTTGTTCTGTGATGTGGAAGTCTGAGTTCGATGTCCCTTCGTAGAACGCCATCCTCCTTAATTATACGCATCCTTTCGCCCAAGGGCCGTGTCTCTCAGGGATAACAAGGGTCGGCTCCATCAACATGCATGCCCGACTGACCTGCCACATAACCTCGACACACCCCATTCCAATGAACCGCCGCGTCCCTTCGTGTGCACCGTTGTACCCATGGGTCGGCTCCAACACCTTGCCGATTACACCCGTCGCCGCACGTCGCACACCCGCCCGCGTCCTAACGCATTCGCACATGGTCACCCCTTTCATCTGGGCACCCAACAAGGGTCGCCCGCATGCCTTCCATCGGTGACTCGCCCATCGTGCAGGTATCAAGGGGCGTGCGCCATGCCCAACACGGCGCGCCCGCTATGAGTGCGCCCATCACTGTCACACATAAGCGAATGTCGTGCCAAGACTTCGCATATAACCGAAAGCTCACCCGAGTCACATATAGCCAAACTCGAGCGCCCGTACTATGGGTTTGGTCTCTCGACTCTCTCCGGCGCTCCCGACTCGAATACCTAACACCCCCCCGCGTACGTGGTAGAGGTTTCCGGCGCGATGGGACATGGAAACCCTAGATTTCGTGCGCACTTGGGCAGTTGTCATCACAGCGGGGCGGGGAAACCCCGCTTTCCCCACACTTGGATGGATCCCGTTGCAACGAGGCATGGAAACCCCAAGTTCCAAAGACAGACCGGGCAAGCAGTTTCCACCCCGCCGCGAAATGGAAACCCCGAGTTCGCAAGACTTGGGAGGTTCTTCATCTCTCCGCAACATGGAAACCATGAGTTTTGTAAACTTTGGCGATTTCGGTCGCGTTGCGACATGGAAACCCAATTTTTGGGCGGGAGATGGAGACCCCAGAGGTTCCCGGAATTAGGCAGTTTCCCTCATGCCACGAAACAGAAAGCCCCCGGGTTCCGCAGACTCGGGCGGTTCTCTGTCGTTTCGCGGCATGGAAACCCGAGTTCCCTGAACCGAGGTCGCGGTTCCTATCGTGGCGGGACATCGAAGACCCCGAGGTCGCGGTTTTCGTCATGCCATGGAATGTATAGCCCCGTGTTAGGTAGACTTGGGCGGTTGTTCCCTGTCACGCGATGGAATGGAAACCCGAAGCTCCCCAAACTTTGGTGGTCGTTCCCTGTTGCGCGGTGACATGGAAACCTGAAGCTCACCAGACTTGGGTGGCCGTTTTAGCCGCGGTGCGAGCGACATGGGAACCCCGCGTGCCACGCCCCCAGGCCTACGGTAGTCTCTCAACCATACTTGGCGAGGTGCGGCGCCACCGAACACTTTCTTTTCACCAATACTTATG
>APFE030568900.1:0-13455 GCA_000404065.3 Pinus taeda
AGCCCCCCGAGATTTTTTTTTTTTTTGGACCCTATATTAGGTTGGGCGAACCTACCTATGGTTTTTGGTCCATGGTTTTGGACGCGATGGTTTTGGGTCCATGATATTGGATACTTCGGCATGTATAAATATGTATTGTAACATTGAAAGGAATATAATGAAAAATCAAGCTGGTAGTCTCGGTTTTGAGATCCAGTGGGAAATCTCTGTGTATATGTGTTTTATGGGTTATGCTCTCGCATTTTTATTTTCTTGTGATTTAGAATTCGTATGCAGGTAATTTCTATACGGGGTTAAAACCTACATTGAGACTCTACCTTGAGTTGGGAGAGAGATCCATATCTGGCTCTCCATTCCTATAAAGATCTGGCCTCCTTGGGTCATTCTGGTCAAAGGAAATATTGAAACTTTAGTTCCAATGTTTCAGGATCATACATAGGAACAATTTTATGCTGGGCATCACAATCAATGTTTTAGATAGGGGTTGTTTTATATGGGAAATTAAAGCTACCCGAATATAATTTGTAGTTAGGAGAATAACCTCCTTTGAAGATCAATTATTATAACTATGAACAATAAGAGAAAAACTTGGAAATGATTCTACTGACTATGCAGTTAATCAATTATGGGTTTGTAGAAGTTTTCTTGTATGCCTCGATATTGGTTAGTTCTTCCAATATGACAAGATTATTTATCTTCAATAAGAATGCCTTCAACAAATGGAATGGACCTTTCTTCCTTTCCTCATATGGTTCAAAAAAAGCTTGATAATATGATCAACCTTCTTTTCTTCCTCATCAGATTCCATGTCATATGTAGGATGACTATCAAAGAAAAAAATATAGGATCTTGCACTGTTTTATTCAAACTTAATAGGTAATTCTGATTGGAGATGCACATCATTATGGGTGTCAAAGTTTCTAGCATATTCAAAATCGCAGATAGGAGTGTTGGTCTCTTGAACCTTAGGGGTTCTTCAGGACTTCCCTTCATTAATGAGTGTCTTATTAATCTCATTCTTAGGGAAATTAGAACTATAGTCGGGTCCACTATCCCCATCTGCACTCAGGATTTTGTTGTATGTTGGTTGAATTTCAATTTCAATTTTAGCAACAATTCGATCTATTTTCAATTGATTAAAACAAGCTAATGTGAGTTGTGATGAGTTTATGTTGGTAACTTAAGTTCACTTTCCAATTGAAGCAAGAAAATGTTATTTTGGTTGTGATTATCAATGACCATATATGCTAGTTTGTGCTTGATTTGACAGTTCTATGTACAAACAGCTTCCTTGTTGATGGCAAGGCTATCTTTGGGCATTAGCATCAAGTGTGGATCAATGTAGTTGGGATTTTTGACATCAACCTCTAAATCTCCAACCTCTTAATAATGCATAGAAAGGAAGTATTTTTTCTTTTGGAGCTTTTTGGCCTAAATGTTTGACATTCCTCATTGGAATGGGAAAGCTTCCTATTACAGGTGCCATATTTCTTCTTCCCACAGTGGGTAGAGGATATGGAATTGGTTTCTCCCTTTTTCTACCCAATATTTTTCGGCTGAGTAATTAGTAGAAAGAAAATGAGGACGAAATTCCCTTCATATAAAATAATTGAATGGTCTTATGTAGCTTGGCTTCAATCTTGGACCAATTTGCATTAAACACTCTGAGGAGGAAATAGAAGAAACTCTAACTTATTTCTAATACTAGGGAACAACACAAAAAAGAATTTGGTGTAGAGGGTTAGAATCTCCCTTTATTTGGGAGAGAGATCCATATCTGGATCTCCATTCCTATAAATATTTGGTTTCCTTGGGTCATTCTGGTCGAAGGAAATATTGGGACTTTAGTTCCAACATTTCTAGATCAAACATACGAATAGTTTTATGATGGCCATCAACATCATTGTTGTGGATAGGGGCTGTTTTATATGGGAAATTAAAACTACCCGAATATAGTTTGTAGTAAGGATAGAAACCTCCTTTGAAGATCAATTATCATAACTATGAACAATAAGAGAAAAACCTGGAAATGATTTTGTTCACTATGTAGTTAATCAATTATGGTTTTGCAGAAGTCCTCTTGTATGCCTGGATATTGGTTAGCTCTTCCAATATGACAAGACTATTCATCTTCAAGAAGGATGCCTTCAACAAATGTAATGGACAGTTCTGCCTTTGTCTCATATGGTTCACAAAACGGCTTGATAATATAATCAACCTTATTTTCTTCCTCATTAGAGTCCATGTCATATGTAGGATGACTGTCAAAGAAAAATATATAGGATCTTGCACTTTTCTCTTCAAACTTAATAGGTAATGTTGATTGGTGATGCACATCATTATGGGTGCCAAAGATTCTACCACATTCAAAATCATAGATGAGTGTTGGTCTCTTGAACCTTAGGGGATCTTCATGACTTCCCTTAATTAATGTGTGTCTTATTACTCTCATTCTTAAGGAAACTAGAACTATAGTTTGGTCCATTATCTGCATCTACACTCAGGATTTTGTCATATGTTGGTTGAATTTCAATTTTCAATTTTTTAAAATCTTGCCATCTTTTAGCAATAGTTCAATCTATTATTAACTGATTAGCACAAGCTAATGTGCATATTTTACCATCCAAGAGAATGTGAGTTGTGATTAGTTGAGGTTGGTAACTTAAGTTAATTTTCCAGTTGAAGCAAGAAAAGGTTATTTTGGTTGCCATTATCAATGGCCATATATGCTAGTTTGTGCTTGATTTGACAGTTCTATGTACAAAGAGCTTCCTTGTTGATGGCAAGGTTATCTTTGGGAACTATCATAAAGTGTGAATCAATGTCGCTTGTATTGTTGACATCAACATCTAAGTCTCCAACCTCTCAATAATTCTTATAAAGGAAGTGTTTTTCCTTTTGGAGCTCTTTGGCTTAAATGTTTGACATTCCTCATTGGAATGGGAAAGCTTCCTATGATAGGTGCCATATTTTTTCTTCCCATAGTGGGTAGAGGATATGGAATTGGTTTCTCCTTTGTTCTACCCAATATTTTTGGGTTGAGTAATTAGTAGAAAGAAAATGAGGATGAAATTCCCTTCATCTAAAAGAATTGAATGGTCTTATGTAACTTGGCTTCAATTTTGTAACCCATTTGCATAAAATGCTCTGAGGAGGAAATAGAAGAAACACTAACTTATTTCTAATACTAGGGAACAACCCACAAAAGAATTTGGTGTAGATTGTAGAGGGTATATTTTGGGCCCTTTGAGACTCTACCTTGAGTTGGGACAGAGATCCATATCTAGCTCTTCATTCCTATAAATATCTAGTCTCCTTGGATCATTCTGGTTGAGGGAAATATTGAGACTTTAGTTCCAACGTTTCTAGATCAAACATAGGAACAATTTTATGATGGCCATTAGCATCAATGTTGCAGACAGGGGGCTATTTTATATGGGAAATTAAAGGTACCTGAACAACCTCCTTTGAAGAACAATTATCCTAACTAGGAACAATAAGAGAAAAAACTAGAAATGATTATGCTCACTGTGTAGTTAATAAATTATGGGTTTGCAGAAGTCCTCTTGTATGCTTGGATATTGGTTAGTTCTTCCAATATGATAAGACTATTCATCTTCAATAAGAATGCCTTCATCAAATGGAATGGACTTTTCTGCCTTTATCTCATATGGTTCATAAAACGGCTTCATAATATTATCAACCTTTGTTTCTTCCTCATTAGAGTCCATGTCATATGTGCGATGAATTCAAAAGAAAAAAATATAGGATCTTGCACTATTCTGTTCAAACTTAATAGGTAATGCGGATTGGAGATGCACATCATCATGGGTGCCAAAGTTTCTACCATATTCAAAATCACAGATAGGAGTGTTGATCTTTTGAACCTTAGGGCATCTTCAAGATTTACATTCATTAATGAGTGTTTTATTACTCTCATTCTCAGGGAAGCTAGAACTATAGTCTAGTCCATTATCTCCATCTGCACTCAGGTTTTTGTCATAAGTTGGTTGAATTTCAATTTTCAATTTTGCAAAACATTGCCATCTTTTAGCAACAGTTCGATCTATTGTCATTTCATTAGCACAAGATAATGTGCATCTTTTACCCATTCAAGCCAATGTGAGTTGTGATGACTTGAGGTTGGTAACTTAAGTTCCTTTTCCGATTGAAACAAGAAAAGGTTATTTTGGTTTCCATTATCAATGACCATATATGCTAGTTTGTGCTTGATTTGATAGTTCTATATACAAAGAGCTTCCTTGTTGTTGGAAAGTATATCTTTGGGCATTAGCATCAAGTGTGGATCAATGTAGCAAGGATTGTTGACATTAACCCCTAAGTTTCTAACCTTTCAATAATGCTTAGAAAGGAAGTATTTTACCTTTTGGAGCACTTTGGCCTAAATGTTTGACATTCGTCATTGGAATGGCAATCTTCCTATGATAGGTGAAATAAAAATAGATGAACTACAGATATATTAAACATACCTAATCTTTGTAGCGGTGGTAAATTGCACTGTCTTTGTTGTTAATTGAATGTTCCTCCTATACACTCAATCAGCTCATATGTTGGAAAATCTTGGTGTAGATTGGTGTAGATATTTATAGATTAGATAGAGTCATCATAAGTTTTGGAATTCCCATGGGTCCATTGAGGTATATTGTAAGAGCATGTGCATGTGTATGTATCTTTTGAGAGAATGTGTGTGTGTGCATATCCAACTTAAGAAATATTTTGGCAAAGTAAAATGTTCCATGTCAATGAGAAAACAATGACCTGGATATTTTAACCATAGAGAGAAACTTGTTATTTGCACAACATAGTGAGAGATTTCTTTTATTACCCATAGACTGCAAGATCTTATTGGATATGAAGTATCTGTTGATGTTGGCAAGAAATTTGTTACAACCTTTGGGGATCGAACCTTCAAGTCACCACTAACTAAACTTATGATAGAAGATAAATGAGTTGGTAATCATAGGTTTGAGTCTCTTCTAAAACAATGGCTAACTTTTTATAGGCTTTGAGTCATATAAGATTCCCTTCCCATTTATTTTTGGGCATTTTCTGTGTTTTTGGGTGTAGCTTGAAAATTTCCTCACTATTTTTGAAACTCTCAACCTTTGTTGGGGACCTACGAATCTTTGTTTTCTTAATGCTTTTATTGCAGACCTCAAAAATCTCAGTTTTCTCAGTGAGCACCATATAAACCCTCTATTTTCATTACTTAGAAGTTGCCTATTTTTTCTTGGTGGTCTACTTGGAGGAATTTATGCTATCATTCAATTCTTTCAGGAGGGGATAGAACCGCCCCTCAATAATTGCAATTGCTGGAAATTATGACATCATGCCTGATTTGAAAGAATGTGGATATTACAACTTGCAAAAAATTCAGTTGATTCTTCGACAATTATTGAATATTTTAGCTGTGGATAGTGTGGAGAAAGCCTTTGCAGATCCATATTAGTGATGAACCTCTTTTATGGAAGAATTGAAGAATGAAATATTAGAATACTTGCATCAGCAAGTTGAAGCCTATGCAACTAGGAGTGGGAAGGATCAGTTCCAGATCCCACTTAACGTCTTAAGGGGTGCTTTACAAAGCTTTCTAAGGTCTAAGAGAAGTTTTTTAGGTGTGTTTCACGAAAAATTCTTTTTGGGGACATAAATGATGGGAGGATTGATGAATTTTCTGAAGAGAATGACAATATAGGGTCATGGATAGTAGGAAAAAGAGAAGTTGTAGCCAAGGCTTTTCTTAAAAGGGCTGATCAGAGTAGAATTTATTATTGGAGGTTTGAGAAGAGACTAGATCTTGCAGAACACAAGATGAAATGCCCATTAAGGCCTATGATGTGTGCCAATGAAGGTTGTGCAGAGATGTTGTCAGCTATTCACTGTGAGGAGCATGATGGTACATGTCCATTCAAGTTGTTTCCCTGCAAGAAAAGTTGTAAAGCTAGTATCTTAAGGAAAGACATGGAGAAACACTTTTCCACAATCTACCCAAATAAAGTGGTCCCCTACCCTTTCAATAAGGTTGGTTGTGTTGTTGAGCTTACACAAGGTTCACTGGATCAACACTTCGAAGATTCTATTGTCTCCCATTGCTCAATGTCCTTCAAGTACTCCAAAACCAAGACATTACAGCTGTGAACTAGGTAGAGCGCACTCCCCTGCTTGAAAAGGTATGCCAATCAATTTCACACACATAGACTTTGATGCATGGAGTAGCGGTAGTTTTCATTTTCTCCATTTTTCATTCTGGATCCTTTTTTACTCATGGATTTATGCTCCAAAAGGTCCCTTGATGTTGTCAAAATAATTACTTCAAAGATCCTTTCTCTAAGGATGACTCCAAAAGGAAGAAAGATTAATTCATATCAATATTTCCAGGTTTCATGGTCCATTTCTTTTCAGTGTAAGAAGCATTGAGACTTGGGAATAAAGTCCATATGCATTCGCAAAATGCATATAGAGAATCATTTAAGAGTGGAGATATTGGTTCTACTTGTAAAATATCTTCTTCTTAGTATTTTATTTGGACATTATGCATCTTATCGTATTTCTCTACAGATGTGGAGTTGAAATATTTGGTTTTGGGATTCAGACATCAAAACACTATCACAACCATGATTACTGGATTTATTTCTCTCATTGTTTTTAGTTATTAGATGCTTTGTTCCAATGTTATTCAAATAAATGTTAGTTTTTCAGTGATGGGACAAAGCTATACTATTTTTCTCATTAGTAACAGGAAGTTTCTAGGTTTATGTGATAGCATCCTTGCTCTCTCTAGTGTTAGACATTGTTTTGGGATGTCTGCATGCTTTGTGGATTCCCTTACTTGTAATTTTTTCTCTTTGTTATGATTTCTTAAAAGCAAGCCTATTACAACGACAGTGGAATAGCTCCCATTGGAGATTGTGTATTATTACACTGAAATGTGTACTATCTCTTAGTTATACTAAATTTAGGGGAAGCATTTGAATTTTGTGAAGGTGACCCCATATCTTTCTCCATTATTTGCAGACCTTATCCATAAGTCAAATATTAGAAGTAAAACATAAAACAAAAAATGGAAAAAGCATAGGAAATTGGTATGAAATAAACGAACTTGTTTAAGAACCATTCATATAGAAAGGTGTGTGAAGAAGAGTAAAGAAACTGAGGAGACCATTTAAACAACATCACATAAAAAGTCTAAGGCAATCAAGAACAAGGAAGAAACAACTTCAAGGTTAAGGCAACCAAGTCCAAAGAATAGGAACAATTATAAATAATATACAAGGGAAAAAGCGTGCTTCCTAATTACCATTCATGTGGCACACTTAACTCATAAGAAATTCAAATCCTTAACAGTAACATAAAATTTCTCCTGCTTTATAATAGTTCTCTAAATTCTAATTTATCTGTAACACTAACATACAATAACAAAATATTTTACAAAAAAAGAATTATAATATAGACATAGTCCTATAAATAAATTTGAATGTTTGATGCATATGGCACAATCATTCATCTCCATGACACATCTTAAACACACTTCAAAGACACTTTCTAGGTAAAAACAACCCAAGTCGTTGGCTACTTTCCTTGAATCCTAGGAAATGTGTTAAATAGTCTTAGGAACATTGCAGTCACCCATATTAAAATATATTCCAGTTTAGCTCCACTTTAGCATAAGGAGAAAAGTAGTTGTTTTCAGGGGGGAAGAAAAGTTACCAACTCCTAGAACCAAGAAAGAAAATTGCTTGAATTTCATCAATTAGCTCTTAGTTTCAGTAGTTGCATTGCTTCAAGACCGAGAAAAAAGAAATGGAAATGTATGTCTTTTGAGCAGTGAATACCTGGAAAAAACCATATGTAAACCAATAAAAATATCCATATTCCAAAAGACTTAGCTACTACAATGTCATGGCCATTAAAACAAATATTGGTAGAGGACTCTATCATTTTTCATGAATTCCACATTATTCATTCTTAAAAGGCACTTTGGAGAAGCATGTTCCAGCAAGCCTCTAGTGGACCCACCATATTCATTGTGGCCTGAAGATTTTTCCTTAAACAACTAGAGAGATTTTAGTGTTGAAATAAAAATAGATGAACTACAGATATCTTAAACATATCTGATCTTTGTAGTGGTGGGAAATTGCACAGGCTTTGTTGTCAATTGAATGTTCTTCCCATACACTCAGTCAACTCATATGTTAGCAAATATTGGTGTAGATATTTACAGATTATATAGAGTCATCATAAGTTTTGGAATTGCAATGGGTCCATTGAGGTATATTCTAAGAGCATGGTGTAGATATCGTTTGAGAGCATGTTCGTGTGTGCATATCCAGAGAAAGAAATATTTTGGCAAAGTAAAATGTTCCATGTCAATGAGAAAACAATGACCTGGATATTTTAACCATAGAGAGCAACTTGTTATTTGCATGGGAGAGTGAGATGGATTCATTTTATTACCCGTAGACTACAAGATCTTATTGGATATGAGGTATATGTTGAGGTTGGCAAGAAATTTGTTACAACCTTTGGAGATCGGACCTTCAAGTCACCACTAACTGAACTTATGATAGAAAATAAATGAGTTGGTAATCATAGGTTTGAGTCTCTTCTAAAACTCTGGATTACTTTTTATAGGCTTTGAGTCATATAAGATTCCCTTCCCATTTATTTTTGGGCGTTGTCTGTGTTTTTTGGGTCTAGCCTGAAAATTTCCTCACTATTTTTGAAACCCTCAACCTTTGTTAGGGACCTACAAATCTCTGTTTTCTCAGTACCTTTATTGCATACCTCAAAAATCTTGGTTTTCTCAGTGAGCACCTTATAAAACTTCTATTTTCATCACTGAGAAGTTGCCTATTTTTCTTGTAGGTCTGCTTGGAGTTATTTATGCTATCATTCAATTCTTTCAAGTGGGGATCAAACTGCCCCTCAACAATTGGAATTACTGTAAATTATGATGTCGTGCCTGATTTGAAATAGTCTAGATATAATGACGTGCAATAAGTTCAGCTCATCGTCTGATAGTTGTTGAATACTTTAGCTACGGATAGTGTGGAGAAAGCCTCTACTGATCCATTCAAGTAGCCAACCTCTTTTGTGGAAGAATTGAAGAATGAAATGTTGGAATACTTGCGTCAACAAGTTGAAGCCTATGCAACTAGGAGTGTGAATGGTTGGTTCCAGATCCTAGTTGTCATCTTAGGGGATTCTTTACAAAGTTTTCTAAGGTCTAAGAGAACTTTATTTAGGTGTGTTTTGAGAAAAATTCTTTCTGGGGACATAAATGATGGGAGGATTGACAAATTTGCTCAAGAGATCAACAAGATAGGGTCATAATTAGCAGGAAAAAGAGAAGTTATAGCCAAGTCTTTGCTTAAAAGGGTTGATTGGAGTAGAATTTATTATTGTCAAATGAGGTTTGAGAAGAGAATAGATCTTGTAGAACACAAGGTGAAATTCCCATTAAGGCCTGTGATGTGTGCCAATGAAGGTTGTGTAAAGGTGTTATCAGCTATTCACTACGAGGGGCGTGATGGTACATGTCCATTCAAGTTTTTTCCCTTCAAGAAAATTTGTAAAGACATTATCTTAAGGAAAGACATGGAGAACCATTGTTCCACAATCTGCCTAAATAAAGTGGTCCTCTACCCTTTCAACAAGCTTGGTTGTGCTATTGTTCTTAGACAAGGTTCATTGGATCAACACTTCAATCATTCTATTGCCTCCATTGCTCAATGTCCTTCAATTAATCCAAAACTAGGAGACTATGGCTGTGAACTAGGTAGAGCACATTCACCTGCTTGAAAAGGTATGCCAATCAATTTCACACACATAGACTTTGATCCATGGAGTAACGGTAGTTTTCATTTTCTTCGTTTTTCAATCTGGATCCTATTTTACGCATGGATTTATGCTACAAAAGGTCCCTTGAGGTTTTTAGAATAATTACTTCAAAGATCCTTCCTTTAGGGCTGACTCTGAAACAAAGAAAGATTAATTCATATCAATATTTCCAGGTTTCATGGTCCATTGCTTTTCAGCGAAAGAACCATTGAGCTTTGGGAATAAAGTCCATATGCATTCTCAAAATGCATATAGAGAATCATTTAATAGTGGAGAATTTGGTTCTAACTGTAAAATATTTTCTTCTTAGTATTTTATTTGGACATTGTGCATCTTATGGTATTTCTCTGCAAATGTGGAGTTGAAATATTTGCTTTTGGAATTTGGACATCAAAAAACTATCACAACCATGATTGCTGGCTTTATTTCTCTCATTGTTTTTAGTTATTAGATGCTTTTGTTCCAATGCTATTCAAAACAATGTTAGTCTTTCAATGATGGCACAAAGCTATACTATTTTTCTCATTAGTAACAGGAAGTTTCCAGGTTTATGTGATAACATCCTTCCTCTCTTTGGTGCTAGACATTGCTTTGGGATGTCTACCTGCTTTGTGGATTCCCTTACTTGTAGTTGTTTCTCTTTGTTATGATTTCTTAAATGAAAGCATGTTACAATGACAGTGGAATATCTCTCGTTGGAGATATTGTGTATTATTTCACTGAAATGTGTACTATCTCTTAGTTATACTAAAGTTAGGGGAAGCATTTGAATTTTGTGAAGGTGACCTCATATCTTTCTCCATTCTTTGCAGACCTTATCTGTAATTCAAATATTCAAAGTAAAACAAAAAATTAAAAATGTAAAAACCATAGGGAATTGGTATGAAATAAACTGACCTGTTTAAGAACCATACATATAGAAAGACATATGAAGAAGAGTAGAGAAACTGAGGAGACCATGTAAACAACATCACATAAAAAATTCTAAGGCAATCAAGCACAAGGAAGAAACAACTTCAAGATTAAGGAAACCAAGTCCAAAGAACAGGAACAATTATAAATAATACACAAGGGAAAAATAGTGCTTGCTAATTACCATTCATGTGGCACACTTAATTCATAGGAAATTCAAATCCTTAACAGTAACATAAAATTTCTCCTGCTTTAGAATAGTTCTTTAAATTCTAATTTATCTGTAACACTAACATGCAATAAGAAATATTTTACAAAAAAAAGAATTATAATATAGACATAGTCCTATAAATAAATCTGAATGTTTGATGCATATAGCACAATCATTCATCTCCAAGGCACATCTTCAACACACTTCAAAGACACTTTCCAGGTAAAAACGACCCAAGTTGTTGGCTACTTTCCTTGAATCCTGGGAAATGTGTTAAATAGTTTTAGGAACATTGCAGTCACCCATCTTAAAATATATTCCAGTTTAGCTCCACTTTAGCATAAGCAGAAAAGTAGTTGTTTTCAAGGGGGGGAAGAAAAGTTACCAACTCCTAGAACCAAGAAAGAAAATTGCTTGAATTTCATCAATTATCTCTCAGTTTCAGTAGTTTCATTGCTTCAAGACAGAGAAAAAAGAAATGGAAATGTATGTCTTTTGAGCAATAAATATCTAGAATAACAACATATGTAAACCAATCAAAATGTCCATATTTCAAAGGATTGAGCTACTGCAATGTCATGGCCATTAAAACAAATATTGATAGAGGACTCTACCATTTTTCATGAATTCCACATTAATCATTCTTAAATGGCACTTTGGAGAAGCATGTTCTAGCAAGCCTCTAGTGGACTCACCATATCCATTGTGGCCTGAAGAATTTTCCTTAAACACCTAGAGAGATTTTAATGGTGACATAAAAATAGATGAACTCTAGATATCTTAAACAAATCTGATCTTTGTAGTGGTGGGAAATTGCACCCGCTTTGTTGTCAATTGAATGTTCTTCCCATACACTTAATCAACTCATATGTTGGCAAATATTGGTGTAGATATTTACAGATTATATAGAGCCATCATAACTTTTGGAATTGCAATGGGTCCATTGAGGTATATTCTGAGAGCATGGTGTAGGTATCTTTTGAGAGCATGTTCGTGTGTGCATATCCAGAGAAAGAAATATTTTGGCAAAGTAAAATGTTCCATGTCAATGAGAAAACAATGACCTGGATATTTTAACCATAGAGAGCAACTTGTTATTTGCATGGGAGAGAGATGGATTTCTTTTATTACCCGTAGACTGCAAGATCTTATTGGATATGAAGTATCTGTTGAGGTTGGCAAGTAGTTTGTTACAACCTTTGGAGATCGGACCTTCAAGTCACCACTAACTAAACTTATGATAGAAAATAAATGAGTTGGTAATCATAGGTTTGAGTCTCTTCTAAAACTCTGGCTTACTTTTTATAGGCTTTGAGTCATATAAGATTCCCTTCCCATTTATTTGTATGTTTTATTGTAACGTTAACAAACTTGGTCAATATTGGTCACTCTCCAAAAATTTTGTACTTCTATATATGTATAATACAAAGTAGAGTGTACCATATGTAGACATTACAAGAATTTCTTTTCATTTCATACTTTCATACTTTCTCTCTTGTGTGTGAGTATTCACATTGCTATTTTGTACTCTTATCACCAACATGCACCATTACGTGACATCATATTTATGCATTCTGGCCATTAAGGTAGACCTTTGAGAGATTTTTTTTAGATATGGTGGATGGATTTTGAAATTTTGTCTATATAAGAATTTTCACCTCTACATCTGCAAGATTTTATCCAAATTGGGTTCAAAACGAAGTTCTCATTCCTCCACTTATAGGTCAGAATTTTCACCTCTACATCTGCAACATTTTATCCAAATTGGGTTGAAAATGGAGTTCTCATTCCTCCACCTATAGGTCACCCTCAAGTGGACTGGTTATAAGTTATGATAGATGCTAAAATTTTGTTAATGGTCTTTTCCAAGAAAAACTTTCTAGGGAAATCCAACAGATGCTTCCCAAAATTTGTGGATGGCATCTCTAGTATACCCATTGGAATGGACTAGTGTGCCTCACTCCGAGGGATTAGAATTGGGTACCTACTCACATGGACAAGCCAAATGTCCAGCAACATGGGTGATAGCTGGTTGAGCCAACCATTTGGGCTAATTTTTTTATAATTGTTATGCCTATCTAATGTTCTTTCTATGTTACATATATTATAAAAGTAATTTATCATTAATGTTGTTTGTAATTAAAAGTCAATTTAGTCAAAAGACATCATGAAACATTGTAGTTCTTGTGAAGGCAGAGGAAGGCAGACTTTAAAGTTGGTTTTGAGATTTATGTTTTCACTTTTCTATGCATTGTCTTCTTGTAACAAGTGCATATTGAAGTTTGTTGGTTTGGTGAGTTCCCCTGCAACACAGAACACTTGCCATTTTCCTCTTGTGTTGATGTAGTTGTGTTTCTTGATGATTTTCTCTATTTTCAGTTCTGTTACTTTATTACACCTGTAGTGATTTATGGATGAAGAAATGTTGTTAAAGAGAATTTTCCAAGTTCTATTATAATTTCTTAAATTTT
>APFE030568902.1:1030-17169 GCA_000404065.3 Pinus taeda
ATGCACTTTTCAGATTTACTATCCAACTTGGTTCGTTTCTCCTTTGTAACATGTACATATGCATCACATCCAAATACCTTCAGATGTGAAAGAGAGGGTTTCTTACCAGTCCATACTTCTTGTGGAGTCTTATCATCCAACGCTGATGAAGTGACCTGTTGACCAGGTAACATGCAGTATCCACCGCCTCTGCCCAGAATTCCTGTCCTAACCCGGCACCACTGAGCATGCTTCTTGCCCTTTCCATCAACGTCTTGTTAATTCTTTCTGCGACTCCATTTTGCTGAGGTGTATATGGAGTAGTCTTCTGCCGTGCTATACCACACTTCTTACAAAATTCTTCAAATTCCTTGCTGCAGAATTCTCCACCATTATCTGTCCTCAGTACCTTTATCTTCTTCTCTGTCTGATTTTTCACCAGAGCCTTAAATTCTTTAAACCTGTCAAAGACTTCAGATTTCTTCTTAAGGAAATATATCCATGTATTCCTTGAGAAGTCATCTATAAATGATACATAGTACACAGACTTACCCAGTGATGGAACTTTCACATGTCCAAACACATCACTGTGCACAAGCTCTAATATTTGTTTCGTCCTCTTACCACCAGAGGGGAAACTCACCCGATTCTGCTTCCCATATACACAATTTTCACAAGAATCAAAATCCAAAGAGCTATTACTCATACCTTCTACCATACCTTTACCATGAAGTATTCGAAGGCCCTTCTCTCCAATATGTCCAAGCCTTTGATGCCACAACATGGTCTTCTCTCTAGAGACCACTAGATTTTCTGCTCCATTTTCAGGAAACATAGAACTATTGCACCCGTCAACAACAGTGCTACCTTGCAGCTTGTAGAGAGTTCCAGTCTGAACTCCCCGCATCAATACTATTGCTCCTCGAACCATCTTGCAGGTATCCTTCTCGAACACTGTCTTTACACCTGCATCATCCAACTGGCTTACAGAAATCAGATTTCTGGCCAACGCAGGAATATGCAGAACACCCAGAAGGGTTCTAACCCTTCCACCTTGCAACTTCAACTTTACTTTTCCGCGACCAATGATTCTAGCCTTCCTATCATCTCCTAAGAAGGCATCACCACCATCATATTTCTCATACTCGCAGAACCACTCTCTATGGGGAGTGAAGTGAAAGGATGCACCTGAGTCAATCAACCATGCCTCATGATCTACATGTGTACTTGAAGAAGCCAAGTACACATCCCCACCCTTCATCTGAGGTGGTTTTCGCCTCTGCAGAAGGGGCATCATTAGATCCCTTTCCTTTATCAGGAGATTTAGATTTACAGTCCCTTTTGTAGTGCCCTTCCTTTCCGCATTTCACACCACCTTTATAGGTTTTCCAGGAGATTTAGATCTCCCTCTAGATTTAGATCTCCCACTCGATGACTTATTTTTGTTTCTGTCTTGAGACCGTCCTCGTACAGACAAGGCATCACCATTCTTTTTGTCCATATTTTTCCGTCTCATCTCCTCCATCAGCAAGGCTGAGACTATTTCATCAAATTGCAAAACAGTTGCATTGCTACCTATTGCAATAACCAGACTATCCCACGAATCTGGTAGAGAACACAACAAACTAATGCACTTATCTTCATCTGAAATTTTAATATCAACAGATGATAACTGACTTACCACAGTATTAAACGCATTCAGATGATCTGTCACTGAGTCTCCATCTTTCATCCTCAGGTTATACAGCTTTTTCCGCAGGAATAGTTTATTCACCAGAGACTTAGATTCGTACAAAGTCCCTAACTTGTCCCATAGAGCCTTCACTATAGCTTCCCCTGATACATTCAGCAATACTGAATCTGAGACACACAATCGTATTGTGCTCTTTGCCTTCCAATCCAACTTTTTCCATTCTTCATCGATCACTCCTGTTGGTTTAGTACTCGGATCTACCGTGATCCACTGATCTTTATCCACCAACAGATCCTCCATCTTCAGTTTCCACAACTCAAAACTCTGACCATTGAACTTCTCAATCTCTAACTTTTCGCTGCTCGCCATCTTCTTTCACCACCATAATCGATCTCACAGATCTCCCACTGAACAGGGTCTACCACAGGCCCGAGCGAAACCCCTCAACAACAAAGGCGTCCCCTTGAAGCCAAAATAGCTCTGATACCAAATGTAGGTTTTAACCTCGTACAGAAATTACCTGCATGCGAATTCTAAATAACAGAAAAATAAACAATGCGAGAGCATAACACATAAAACACATATGCATAGAGATTTTCCCCTAGATCCAAAAACCGGGACTAGCAGCTTGATTTTTCATTATGTTCCTTTCAATGTTACAATACATATTTATACATGCCGAAGCATCCAATACCACGGACTGAAAAACCATCGCATCCAAAACCATGGACCGAAAAACCATAGGTAGGTTCGCCCAACCTAATATATGGTCCAAAATTTTTTTTTCCCGGGGCGCTGCCCCAAACCCCGTAGAGGAGGGCTACCCGCACCCCTCAAACCCCCTAGACAGGGGGGGCTGGCTCCCCCCCGCTGCGCAATCGGCGCAACAAAGGGGGGGCTCCGCCCCCCCTCTAACCCCCTGATTCACTACGTAGGTTAGTCGTGGAAAGAATATAACACAACCCAACAAACTTGAAGAAATAGTTTCAGGATTTGAGCGTTTGTCCATTATGCCTGCACCCCGGCCACCATTTGTGGTATGAAAGCAGCTTACAGACATTGAACAGGGACTCAAGGATCAGAGAAAGAAATCCACCATGGCTTTCAGAGTTGGAAGAGGAGGTGGTAGAAGAGGAAGACCTGTTGAAAATGCTGAAGTGATGGAAGTTATGCAATAGATGCAAGCTAGATCAGAAGCAATGGAAACAGGGAGAGTTGTAGATACTGGAGATGTCAGTGAACATGAAGCTGAAGCTACAGAAGAGGAGGAACCTGTAGAATTTACTCCTGAGATGAGATTCTTTAAGTTGGTGTTGAGATCCACATCTAGACCTGGAATTGAGGTTTCAATTTATACAGGAGGATTGAATCCTGAGGAGTTGATAGACTGGATTAATGACATGGAGAAATTCTTTGATTATGAAGAAATAGAGGATGGAAAGAAAGAGAAATTTGTTTTCACAAATTTGAAAGGACATGCAGCACTTTGGTGGGATGGAGTGTAGGTAAAAAGAAAGAGAGTTGGTAAGTAGCTAATTAAAAATTGGAACAAAATGGTGGCAAAGTTGAAGAGTAAGTTTTTTCCAAGTAATTATGAATAGACATTATTTAGATAGGTACACAACCTTAGACATAGGTCTTTGACAGTGAAATAATACGCAGAGGAGTTCTACAAGGTGAGCATAAGAGCTGGAAAAATTCAAGATACAGATGAGAAGGTGGCAAGATATGTGAATGGTCTTAGAATGGACATTCAAGATGAGATAAGTATACTGTCTCCTAAAACAGTAGAAGAGGCTTATCAGATGGTACTAAAGGCTGAAGAAAAGCTCATGAGGAAGTAGTCTGTTAGAAATAGAGGTACTTTTGGAGGAAGGGGAAGACAAGGTGGTAGAGAAAGATCTATAACACCTGGAGATGGAGCTAGCAACAACTCAAGTCAGCATGCACACATAGGAGGTGATGCAAGTGGCAGAGGGAGTTTTTCTATAGGAGGAGGAGGCAGAGGCAGAGAAAGAGAAGTTAGATGTTACAAATGTAACAAGCTGGGACGCAGCGCCTATGAGTGCCCAGAAAACATAGGAATGAATTAGAGGAATGAAATTGTTGATAAGATTGAAGAGGAAGCAGAAAAGGTGCCAGAGGAAGAAAATGCACTAGATAAAGGAGAGCCTTTAGTAGTTAACAAAGTTTTACTAAAGCCAGCTAAGGAAATTGTTGAACCAGCACAAAGGAAAACCTTGTTCAGGATTGTGTGCAAAGTTCAAGGGAAGTGTTGTTAGATGATAATAGACAGTGGTAATACTGATAATTTGGTCTCTACAGCAGTGGTGGAGAAGTTGAAATTGAAGACAAGGAAACATCCAACACCTTACAAGGTGTCATGTCTACAAAAGGGACATCAGTTGTTAGTGAATGAACAATGTGAAGTGGAGTTGCAGCTGGGCAAGTATAAAGATAAAGTTTTGTGCGATGTGATGCTTATGGATGTATGTCACATATTGTTTGGAAGACCTTGACAATATGACAGAGGAGTTGTGAATGATGAAAAAATAAACACATACAAATTTGGAAAAGATGGTGTCAATCATACATTACTACCTATGGAAGAAGACGATGCATCAAGAAAGTATGATCTGAAGACTCTATTGCTAAGTGGAAAAGAATACTTGCAGCAGATTAAAGAGAATGAGGTGAATTTTGCATTGATTTGCAATCCCAAGGTAATAATTACTTCCACTAAAGTTTATGATTTACCAATTGAAATACAAGAGATGTTGGGCATCTATCATGATATTATTATAGATGATTTGCCTAATGAGTTACCACCCATTAGAAAAATCAGTCATCACATAGATTTGATTCCAGGAGCAAATCTACCTAATATAGTAGCTTACAGGATGACTCCCACAGAGAATGAAGAGATCACGAAACAAGTTTAGGAACTATTAAACAAGGGACTGATTAGAAAGAGTTTGAGTCCTTGCACAGTTCCAACAGTGTTGAGCCCAAAGAAAGATGGAGGCTGGAGAATGTGAATTGATTCAAGAGAAATCAATAAGATAACAATCAGGTACAAATTTTCTTTACCTAGAATTGAAGATTTGATGGATTTTTTGAGTGGAGAAAGATATTTTACAAAGCTAGATTTAAAAAGTGGTTATCATCAAATTAGAATTAGAGAAGGAGATGAGTGGAAAATTGCTTTTATAACCAATGAAGGATTGTATGAAAGGATGGTGATTCCTTTTGGATTGTCAAATGCACCTAGTACATTTATGAGACTTATGAATGAAGTACTGAAGGAATTTATTGGTAAATTTGTAATAGTATATCTGGACGATATATTAATTTATAGCGGATCTAAGGAGGAACATGTGAGACATCTGAATTATGTCTTACAGAGGTTACAACAAGAAAAATTATTGTCAAGCTTAAAGAAGTGTTCATTCATGAGGGAGGAGTTGTTATATTTGGGCCTCGTTGTTTTTGTTAAGGGATTAAAGATGGATCTAGAGAAGATCAAGTCTATTATGGAGTGGCCTTCACCAAAAAGTGTCTTTGAGGTAAGAAGTTTCCACAGTCTTGCTAGTTTTTACGGGAAATTCATAAGGAATTTTAGTAATATTAATGCTTCAATTATTGACACAATAAATAAGGACATACAACCATTTAAATGGATTGCTTAAGAAGAAAAGAATTTCCAGCTATTGAAGAGAAAGATTACAGAGAAACCTATTTTGATTTTGCTTTATTTTAATCAACCTTTTCAAGTGAAGTTTGATGCAGTGGAGAGGCCATTGGAGCTATTTTAAGTCAGGAGAACAGACCTATAGCTTATTTTAGTGAAAAGATGAATGAGTCAAAGAAGAAATAGTCTTCTTATGACAAATATTTTGATGCAGTGGTGCAGTCTTTGAAGAAGTGGAGACATTACTTGATGTCCAAGGAGTTCATATTGTATTAAGATAACCATGCATTACAGTACATTGTGCAACAACCAAAGCTTAACCAGAAGCATGTAAAATGGATAGAATACTTGCAAAGTTTTAATTTTGTATTAAAACTTATAACTGGCCAGTCAAACAAAGTAGCAGATGCCTTAAGTAGGAAAAGTATTTTAGTTCAAGAAAGTCAAATTCAAGTGTTGGGTTTTGATTTTCTTAAAGAGTTATATGACAAAGATCTATATTTTAAAGAGGCATTTGAAGCTTATAAGAATCATGTTTTGTTAGAGAGAAGCAAGTGGCTGGATTATTTCTTGCAAGAGGGACTGTTGTTTAAAAAAAATCAACTGTGCATACCAAGATGTTCCATGAGGGAGAATTTGATCAAAGAGAAACATAGTGGAGGACTTGGAGGACATTTTGGTGCAGACAAGACTTATGAGCAGTTGAACAAGTTTTGTTTTTGGTCGAAGATAAGAGCTGAAGTGGAAAGGTATGTGAAAAATTGTAAAGTTTTTCAGTATGCAAAGGGAAGGAGCCAAAACACAGGTTTGTATGTTCCATTACCTATTCCTATAGGCCTTGGGATATGGTAAGTATGGACTTTGTTTTGGGTTCACCAAAAATTCAAAGAGGAAATGATTCAATTTATGTAGTATATGACAGATTTTCAAAAATGGCACATTTTATTCCATGTTATAAAACTAGTGATGCTACTCATGTTGCCAATTTGTTTTTTAAGGAGATTGTAAGATTACATGGGTTACTTAGGAGTATTGTTTCAGACAGGGACACCAAATTTGTTGGACATTTCTGGAGGACATTATGGAAGAAGCTTGGAACTAAATTGACTTTCAGTTCTGGTTATCATCCTCAGACTGATGGACAGACTGAAGTTGTAAATAGAAGTTTGGGTAATATTTTGAGTAGTCTTGTAGGTGAACATCCAAAATAGCGGGATCAAGTATTGGCACAGGCAGAATATGCGTATAATGATTCTCCTAATAGGAGTATAGGGCAGAGTCCATTCCATATAATTTATGGAATGCACCCAAGAGGAGTGACTGAATTGAAAAATTTGGGACAAGCTGAGAGGAGAGGCGCTGAAGGGGAAGATTTTGCTTCAGAAATGCAAGCAATGCATGAACAGGTAAAACAACAGTTACAGGATGGCAAGATAAAGTACAAGAACATAGCAGACTTGAGAAGGAGAGAAGTTAACTTTGAAGCTAGAGATTTGGTTTTAGCACACCTGAGGAAGGAAAAATTTCCAAAAAGAGAGTATAACAAGTTAAAGTTCAAGAAAATTGGACCATGCAAAATATTGAGGAAATTTTCTGCAAATGCATATGAAATTGAACTACCCCCTGATATTGGAATATCTCAAATT
Organism: Pinus taeda; assembly: GCA_000404065.3. Taxonomy (NCBI): domain Eukaryota; kingdom Viridiplantae; phylum Streptophyta; class Pinopsida; order Pinales; family Pinaceae; genus Pinus; species Pinus taeda. The sequence continues at coordinate 8,040 of APFE030568902.1, forward strand.
TCCAATGTTGTTGATTTGTACATGTATGAAGGTGAAAATGCAGATGACACAACAGGAGACCAAGAGAAACAAGAAATTGATTGGGTAAAACAGTTGCCTACAACAAAGGAATTGCAGCCAGAGAGGATCCTGAACAAGAAATTGTTGAAGAAGACAAGGGGACAAGATTATTTTCAATATTTGGTCAAGTGGAAAGATCAACCAATTGCTGATGCTACCTGGGTGACAGATGCCATGCTACATAAATTAGGCAGTTCTGTAGAAGAGCTCATGGACAGGAGGCCATGAAGAATTTTGTCCTCGGGAGTCTAATGCAGGAGCATGAGGCTTAAAGGCAAAAGGCTTCGAACTTATTCCAAAAATACAAAAAAAAAAAAATTACAAGCAAAGGAGTGGGGTCCTTTAGCTATCAATCTACAAAGCTTTCTAGTTAGGATTTAGACTAGAATCTAGGATTTGGATTATCATGTAATAAATTCAAGTAGTTAGATGTAGTGGAGATTTCCAAGTAGAATCGCATGCAGAATAGATAGGATTAGTTAATTCGACCCTTTGATTTAGGATTTGGTTGTTAAACGAAACAATACTTATGTAAGTTCCAGATCATTGTAGGGAGATTTTGACTGATTCGGCTTGTTCTGGCCATATATGATAAAAGTTGCAGGAATTATATTTGTGTATTTTCTCTATATAATTGGTCAATCCTAAAGGTGTTACGTCCCTCCGTAGTGTCTCTGTGTATCATCGAAGTTTCAGTTTAGCCCTGAGAATTTAGTGTTTAGCGTGATTGTATTTAAATCTTTGTTCGTTGTATTTAGCAATTGTGGGGTTTGAAAGGGTACATATTCTTAATCAAGGTTGAAGTGTCACACTCTTTCTTAACCGTCGATTTCATTTCAATGCTTTGAGTCCCAGTCAAGGGGGTTGGCCCTGTCATTAAGTTGTGTGATAATTAAAATCTCGCAAGCCGTAGGATCTAATGATCTCTATTATCCGATGAATATTGGGTTAGAAGATGTGCACCGGTTAATTCTAAAATGGACCTGATATTGATTAGATCAACAGTTTAATATTCCCATCAGCTCCACCCAAAGGAATTAAGCACGTGGAAAAGGTCGGACCCAAAATTTTATAGATCACAACCTAAAATTCCTATCAGTTCTGAGAGGCGGTAACATCACATAGATTATTGTGCGATATCATTGTGACTGTTGGATTGGGGTTAATATCACATCACGTAGTTGATAGGTGAAGGAAGGTGTACTGGAGTCATTTGCAATTGCGATATGCGATACAGAGACCACAGATTCATATCGCATCACAACAGAACAATAGTGATGAACTTTGTTCTTCTGCAGATTGCAAAATGCGATGTGCGATAATATTGCATAGCATCATTCATAAAGAAATGAACCTTGCCTAGTGAGCTTGCGGTTGAAATTTGCGATGTACAGAGGAATAGTGGAACGCTTATTAATGGGGTGAATTAGAGGTTCTGCTAATTTAACAGCACAGATAACTCTGGAGGTAGATGACTGAGACTCCGCTAGAAATCCAAGAGGAAATCCTGCCTGAACTTGAAGAAATAGTTTCAGGATTTGAGCATTTGTCCATTACGCCTGCACCCTGGCCACTAGAAAGAATGAAGTTATTGTACATGAGTTCTTGTGATTTAACTCAATTCCTGATTGAACATATGAAAAGTTTGTTAAATTGTGTTGGTTTGAGTTGGTATTATACAAGTAATTTCATGATTTTCAGAGAGATATTGGTCGCACATATGATGAGATAGTGCATAATTGGGAAAATATATGATATGAACCATGGCATGTTTATCACAATCCAGTGCCTCCAATTGATCTAGTTGAATCCAATGAGGAAGAAGTTCGAAATCCGCTTGTAGATTCTAGAGAGAATGAGTGGGAGATCATTTGTGCATTATATAAGAATAAATATATACATTACAATGAGTATGAGATTTTAGAGCATATATATTATGATCGTGAGCATAATTGGAACATAAATTTTGTTTATGTTTCCACTTCCAATTGCACTATTGATTTCATATCTGAAAAGCGAAAGTTGAATTCCATACAGACTAACCAACATGGAAAGGCTTATTCCTTTGGATGTCTTGGGGTTCAATGGAGAAAATAATTTGATATTATCCTGGACCATTACAAATCAAGGGTTGATCCACTATGCTTGATAACCCAAGGAACTATAGGTGCAATAAATTATTATTTGATTGAAACTATTAAAAATGCACTTGAAATTGAATCTTTTCTGAGAAGGTTCCATTACTCCTTTTAGCTCCTTCAGGGGTTGTAGCTTTCAACATATATGCAACAACAATTCATTCTACACTTCAGCCACAAATCAAAGGCATAATACCTCTACAAGAATCATGTTTAATTAAATTACATGAAGATATTAGGTATATGAAATATATTATGATATATAAAATGAGTTTCATTGGAATAAATGTATTAAAAAACATGGATTCAAGAATTCAATGGGTTTTCCCAGAAAATAATAATATTCCTTTTGGTGGGAGGTCAATTATATTGACCAGTGATTTGGAACAAATGCTTATTGTTATGGATAAACCTATATATGAATGTGATGATGTTGCAAGAGAATTATGAAACACATTCACAAATATTTTTATGCTTAATATTGTGTTTTGAAAAGATGGACAAAGAAACTAACAAATACAATTTTGTCATTTGTTGATGAATTTAAGGGATGCAATGCTAACTATGGATGATTGGAAATTACTTATGACTCATACAAATAAATTCTTGGATCATTCCATAATAGAGTCATTTGATAATGAAATACCTTTGATTGTGACAAATGATGATGTACACAATATATGTGGAAAAATCATGTTCATATGACAAACATTGACATGAGGAAAAATGGTTATTACGAAAGAATGAAGTTATTGTACACCTTTATCTTTGATTTAACTCAATTCTCGATTGAACATATGACAATTTTGTTAAATTGTGTTGATTTGAGTTGGTATTATACAAGTCGTTTCATTATTTTTGGAGAGATATTGGTCCCACATATGATGAGATAGTGCAAAATTGGGAAAATATATGATATGAACCATGGCCTGTTTATCACAATCCAGTGCCTCCAATTGATCTAGTTGAATCCAATGAGGAAGAAGTTTGAAATCCACCTGGAGATTCTAGAGAGAATGAGTGGGAGATCATGTGTGAATTATATAAGAATAAATATATACATTACAATGAATATGAGATGGAGAATATATATTAGGATTGTGAGCATAATTGGAACATAAATTTTGTTGATGTTTCCACTTCCAATTGCACTATTAATTTCATATCTAAAAAGTGAAAGTTAAATTCCATTCGCACTAACCAACATGGAAATTCGTATTCCTTTGGATGTCTTGGGGTTCAAGAGAGAAAATCATTTGATATTATCCTTGACCATTACAAATCAAGGGTTGATCCACTATGTTTGATAACCCAAGGAACTATAGGTGCAATAAATTAATATTTGATTGGAACTATTAAAAATGCACTTGAAACAGAGTCTTTTGTTGATAAGATTCCATTACTCCTTTTAGCTCCTTCAAGGGTAGCAACTTTCAACATATATGCAACAAAAATTCATTCCACACTTCAGCCACAAATCAAAGGCATAATACCTCTACAAGAATCATGTTTAATTAAATTATAGGAAGATATTAAGTATATGAAATATATTATGATAGATGAAATGAGTTTTATTGGAATAAATTTATTAAAAATCATGGATTAAAGAATTCGACGGGTTTTTGCAGAAAATGGTAATATTCCTTTTGGTGGGAGGTCAATTATATTGATCGCTGATTTGGAACATTGCTTGCTGTTATGGATAAACCTATATATGAATGTGCTGATGTTGCAAGACAATTATGAAACTCATTAACAAAGATTTTGATTCTTAGTACTTTGTTTCGACAAGATGGACCAAGCAACTAACAAATACAATTTTATCATTTGTTGATGAATTTAAGGGATGCAATGCCAACTATGGAAGATTGGAAATTAGTTACGACTCATACAAATACATTCTTGGATCTTTCCATAATAGAGTCATTCGATAATGAAAGACCTTTGATTGTGACAAATGATGATGTACACAATCATAATAAACTTTATTTATAAATCTAAATTGTCCCATTATATCCAATGTTGTCGCAAAAAGGAAAAAAACTACATGGAAATAGATGAGAAATAAATGGAAGTTGAGTTACTTATTGCAATTATAGCTCACTAATGCTTATATCAAACATATGGATTAATACATGACTCGTAAATGGTGCTCTTGGAATTGTAGAAAAAATTGTGTATAATGCTAGAGCTTCACCCCCAGAACCACCCACGTGTGTTTTAGCAATATTTGATAAGTATATGGGAGTTCCATGGCATGAATCATCACCTCAAAAATTTCTTATTACGCCTATTGAAAGAGGTAAAAGAAAATAATTTCCTTTGAAACTTTCTTGGGGCTTAACAATCCATAAGTCAAAAGTATTGACTTTGGAGAAAGATACAATTAATATTCCAAAGAAAGAGAGATAGGGTATGATGTTTCCTGTGACATGTTGACTTAAATATTGAATCTTCTATTGACTTTTAACCTCCTTTCATATAAAGATATGGAATATGGAAAAGAAATAGGTGTGACTATGAGAAAGCAACTAAGAGAAATTAAGATTATCACCAATGTAAACTTTTGTAATTAACTAATTGTATTTCGTAATTTGTTTTTCATATAGTATATATATTATAAGATTATTTGTAATTTATTCATATTTTCTATATATTCTTACATCGTATTAAATTAAATTAGAAAATTATAACAAAATGCTATAAATATTTTTAATGATAGTACTGGAAAATTGAGTCAAAGCTAATTATTGTTTGCAGTTTTTGGGCTCTAGGTTTTGACACCGATGGTTTTTCAATGGTATTTTATTAATATAGCTATTTAGGTGTGAAGACTCCTTTATAATTTTCCTTTGGGCCACGAATGATATATATATATATATATATATATATATATATAAACAACATAGTCCATATAACTCCAAATCTATCAAGAACTAAGAGAGATCAAATTTCTTGAGGTGCAAACCTTTCCTCAATTTTTGAACTCAAAAAAGAGGTTTGCACCTTGAGACATTTGATCCCTTTTGGTGTGCTTGATAGATCAAGAGTTAACATGGATCTATGCTCACTCATACACATAGGCGAAAAATTTGATGTCGTGCTCTAAACATTCAGTTGTATTATCGTATTTTACTTATATTTTTTGTATTTTTTTCAAAAAAGCCCCAACATTCATTGGATATTTGATGAACACAATTTGTTTTTGATATATGGTGGTACATTCATAAAGTATTTGATGAAAATTGTGTTTGTTAGATATCCTACAAACATTGAATGTTCGTCGAATGTCATAAGAACATTCACTTTTTGTGGCATATCTAATATTTTACCAGGTCAATAATATATCTATTAGAATACTAACGTTTAATTAAGTCAACATTTTTTCTTGTTGAAAAATGTCTCTCTAGTTAATATTCTTTGGAATTCTAATGAAAAGTGATATATCTATGTATGTATGTATATATATAATGCCTATTTTTTTGTCAAAATACAAAAATATTTTTTTTACTAATCACATTACAAATAGTTAAACACTATTGAGGTTGATTTTTGAAGATAATAGTCACTGAAAGTTTGGTATGGAAAAATGTCACATAACATTCATTCAAGAGGACAAGGATACATGAGATATGCATTAGAGGATTTGGGTGATCGAAAATGTTATTTCCCTTGTAGTGAATGCAAGGGCTATAAAAGTAGGAAAATTTTAATAAAAATAACTAAAAGACATTGTAGAGAGTATGGACACATTGAAGGCAAGAATGAATATTCTCCCTTGGAAAGTTATTCATTATATTTATTTATATTGTATATTGTCTTTATAAATGTTTATATGTTAAATGTAGAATAAAAATAACATGCTCTTTTTTCTTTATTGAAATATTCTACGCACACAATAAATTGATAGTAAGTTGAGAAGAAGTAGACGTAAGATGTAGATTTTAATTAGAGTTTAGGGTAGTCTTTAGGGTTTAAGGGGTATAGGGTGTAAGGGGTTAATATTTTAGTGGTTTAAGGGTTATAAGGCCATATTAGGGCTCAATGTTTAAAGGGTTAGGGGTTAATAGGTTAGGATTTAAGGTAGGTTTAGGGGGTTTAGGACCTAGTGGATTTAGAGGAATCTTAAGATGATGAAATCATAGCATGGAAAGAGATACATTTCGAAGAATACTAACATTGTATATATTTTTTATTCTAAATATTACATTTATTGAATCCTATTGACTAATGGGATTCACTCAACATTTACATCCATTTGAGTTTCAACTTAAGTGAAATGACTAATAAAAAAATTATCCTCCTTGATATGTTGCATGTCATTGGCAATGCATATGCCAGTGCATATGCTTCCTTTGAACTTTTGCATTAAAATATGAAGTGGAAGGAATTATTGTCTTCATAAGGAGATGGATCCCTTATTAATGAAGATGAAGTTTGAAATTGAAATCAATCATACTAAAAACTTTCAATATTAACCCAATGAAAATTATCTTATATTATGAACCAAGATATCCTTTCAAGTTTACTTCCATTTTATGCCATTTTCATTTGAAACTATAGCTTATTGAATCTTAATGAGAATTTTCCATTGCATGGTATTTTTCTCATTAAATACAACTAATAAATTAGATTTGTCATTGTTAAGGATTTTCAAGTAAACCCAATTATAGGCGATGTTAACCTAAAATATGTGTGAACTTTTTAAGTCTAATCTTAATCATTTCCTTTGATGTTCTTCTCCAAACCCTTTGGCCTCCTCTTATCTATTCTATTTCAATTTATAAATCTTGTCCGATGGCCAAAATGTCATTATAGGAAAAAATATTAAATACATGAAATACTTTTCTAAACACTATGAATAATTTTGAATGGAAAGAGATCCTTACACTTAGAAAATGGATAGATCTCAACATCGATAAAAATAATTGGATCCACAAGTAGTAGAAAAACTAATAGCAGTAAAACAAAAAGAGAGGGTTTGGTAGTCCATAATATATTGTGTTTTTGTAACTAATTATCCATCTCCAACATTTTGTGTATGAGTTTCTCAAAACAATACTTGGAAATTATGACCATCATTTAAAATTAATACAAAGGAAAAGTAATAACATTTTTTACCAAATAAATATTCTAGTATATCTCTTTCATTCAAATGTACAAGAACAAGGATGTTCATGTCTTATATAACCTTAAATTGATACTAATTGTCTAACCGTTTGCAAGGAAATTTAAACTAAATTGAAATTTATTGGTTAAAATTATGTTACTTAAATTTCCAACCATTAAAATGTTAATTGGGGCTCATAGGCTTGTGAGGTGCAAGCATAATGTGTGCAAGATCAAAGCTATACCAACTTATCCTAATTGCAAAATTATAAAATGATTTATGAAACCAGTTAATCTTCTTCAAGTACTTTAGTGAGATCAATTGGGGCTTGGTTTGACCTTAGGTGACAACACTGCATGTTACATAGTTATTATGTTTCCATTTCTCACATGAACTTGTGAAAGTGTCTTTGAAAGGGTTTTAGAAGAAGATACATACACAAATGGAATTGAAATGAATGTTTGAGTAAGTCTAGTTTAATTAAAAGGGCATACATCAGGGCCTTTTTCAAAAGAGTTGGACACTCCTAATCTTTTACAAAACTCAATAATATGCTTGCTCCTCAAATCATTATTAATCTATGAAAGTGGGACCTATGATGCATTAATGTAACACTAGCTTGTATAGATCATGCATGCACTACAACCTTTTCCTCTTAAGGATGGTCATTCATAGTCTTTTACACATCTATCAGTTAGCTTGTCATTAGGTACATATCATGAGCTCATGATAAAACAAAAATTGATAATAGTAAATCAATTCAAAGATGTACATACCAATTATATACAGTTGAAAACAAAGAAAGGAAAGAGTGTACATGCTTAGCAAAGGGATCCCTCCAATTCTCAACTTGTACAGCTTAAAACTTATCATTTAGATATACTTAACCAACAATATATATCAATGAAAAGAAATAATTCAAACCATCCACACAAGTTTTATATCTCCAAGTTCCAAATCTGAAAATATTATTAATAAAAAGACCTCTCTTTTTCCTTCAAAGTCTTGGCTATTTATATCAAGTTCAAGAATAATATCATGAGACTTTTAAAAAATAACAATAAGAAACTATTATTGGCTCTAAACAGGTTGAGTTCAATCTTCAACATACACAAAAATGGGGAAAAGTCCCAAGAAATCTGAATTAGTTCTTACTTTTAGCCAAAATTAGGGGATTTTATTGTCGATTCATTTATCTTTGAATTTGTGATCAGAGAAGTATTTAAACTTGAGAAATCTGGTTGCTGAAGTTGAAACATCCTGTAAAATTTGTGATAGATATGGTTATTATCCAATGAGTAGTGGTCTTACTAAAACCAGTAATAGCAGCAATCCTCAAACCATGCATGCTCTAGTCCGAGCTTGAAAATGTGATTGTACAATCCTGGGAAGTTTTGTGACTTGTTAGGGAGTCGAGGCACTTAAACTACTGTTGATGGTTATGTCAACATCTCACAACTCTGGTAAGCCCCCTGAGCTAAGTCGGATCTGGTTTCTCTCGGACAATTTGTCTCTCTACATGGCTTCACTCAATGAAAATTTCCTTGTGAAAAATGTTTGGTATTGCGGGTGTGACCTTTCAAATTTGCAAGATTTTACTTTTGACCAAATTCAAGAATCTACTACTTCATCTTCATGCAAATCTCTCACATCGAACTCAGGTTGGGAATGTGCATCTCTCATAAATTCATGGAATTTTGAAGTTGATCGTTCCAATGACTATCTTTGCCTGAAGGAATCATACTTATTGAATGTATCCCTTAATGGTCAACTCCTGGGTCTTCTTACCAATTTAATGTTGCAAATTCTTCCTCTAATTGTG
>APFE030568903.1:0-18507 GCA_000404065.3 Pinus taeda
TTTCTGATTTGTCTTCTGTAAGATCTGCTTATATGTTCTATTTGCATTTTGCTTAACTACTTGTATGATTGCTGTGAGAAAAGTGAAATTGCTCTTAGCATAGAACATCTACAAAACTTTACACCTTGCAAGTTCTTCCTTGCAATCTTGGATCAAGTTGTCTGCTCCAGTCAATATAAGGTCGTCAACAGAGAACACTAGAATGAGTGAAAGTCCTCCAACAATGATGCAGTACAAGTCAGCATATGCCTCACTCTTAGTGAAGCCCAATCCTTGAAGGTAGTTGCTAGTACGATTGTCTTTATGCTCTTGGAGCCTGCTTGAGGCCATAAAGAGCTCTCTTTAGTCCGCACGTACGTGTCTTTACTGAACTGCTCAAACCCCTCTGGCTGCTCCATATAAATCTCCTCGTCAACCCCTCTGACTGCTCCATATAAATCTCCTCCTCAACCACTCTGTTGAGGAATGTTGTCGCCATGTACATCTGGTGGATCTTCCATCCCATCTATGCTGCAAGTGCCAGAATAGTCCTAATGGATGAATACCATTCTACTAGGGCAAAGGTCTCATCGTAGTATATGCCCTCAATCTATGGGAAGCCCTTGGCCACAAACTTGATCGTGTACTTCTCCACACTCCCATTTGGTCCACACGTTTCGCCGTGTACACCTAATGTGAGCCTACTAATGATTTGCCCTTAGGTCGTGGCACATTCTCCCAAACATCAATCTTTGTGATGGAGGAATGAAACCCTGCCAAACCTGTTGCCAAGTTGCCTCCTTATAACTAGAAGGCTCAGTGTCCACCATCCTTGTCATTAGTGCCATATATCTTGTGTACCTCTGTGGTTGTTTCCTTTGCCTGAACATGGTGTTAGGAGCTTCAACTTGCTCTTGGGCCTCTTGAATCAACTTCTCGACCCACTTGACTTTCATCCTCCTTATGCTAGGAGTCTTTGAGTAGCTATTTTCTCTTGTCTTGATCTCTTCTCCTCATCATCCTGCTTTGCATCTTGTTGTGGATCCTGCTATGCGAGCCTCTTGCCACCTGACTGAGACTCAATCTGTGATCCTGGCTAAGGCTCCTCCATCTCTGTTTCTCCAACCTTCTCTTGTGAAAATTTCTAAATAGAAAACCTACTACAGTGATTAATATTAGTTCTTCTACTTATTACCTTAGAAATAAGTTATCTACAGTATTCTTACGACAAATATTGAAATATATTCTAATTAAAACATTGCAGAAAGTAAATGTGAGTAAAATACTGGCACAAATATAATCACAATGACACAATTATTTTTGGACAATTGTCCCTAGAAAAAACCAATGTGGGAAAATCGGTGCAGCACATGAGGGTTTTATTATTCTTCAGCAAAATCTTCATGTACAAATTACACCTAGCAGTATAGAACAACGCTTTCTGAGAAAAAAGTTACAGATGTTCTTGAACAAGTATCTGACCCGAGAGGGAAGTTCCTCAACCCTTAGCGTCTCTCTGGCTTGCCCAATGTCACTTTCTCTAGCTCCTGGACTGGTCTGCGCAGTGCCAACATCACCCAAGCTAGTGCTGCCTCTTCCAGTGTCAATCTGCTCAGTGCTGTCCTTTTACTACTCTGCGTCTTTGTCCCTATCTCCCTGACTGATGCTGAACCCTCTCTGTCTCTCCTCCATCTGCAAATCTCCCTCTGAATCGATATTCTCTTGCAACCGAGTATTTGCCTAGTGTGTTTTCCAAATGACCCTCAAGCCCCTTCTTATATCTTCCTGTTGGGTAACCAATGACCTAGATTAACTCCTAATCAAAGGCTTAGATCGTTTTGACTTGATCTCCGTCTTTATCTAGAAAATTCACCCACAATTAGATTAATACCCATTAACATTTTAATTTTCCTAAGTTTAGACTTTGGAACCCCATTCAAAATATTAATTATTTTAATAAAATTGTCTCTGGGTGGAATTTACCAAAACGGTTTCTGGGTTCTTTGGAATACATGTGCCCAAGCCTCCTTGCAACATTTGAGGCCTAGAGCACATCCGATGCTACTCGAAATCAACACTTCCTCTTAGCTAGGAATGTGCTCCAGCAGTACATTGTTGCTGCATACTGCTCTGACTCTGAAACATCATCCTCTGCACTGCTGATGTTTGACATGTTGTCCACCAACTACTACGTTGCTGCAACAACTGTACTGTTGCCTTTGACACTGCCACTGCCAATGCTCCATCTGTACTACAACTCCCTCTCAATTCTTGCATGCGAATCCTTGCTGTATCTTCTGCTACGCTGTTGCTTCTACCATTGATAAATTTCGATTGGAAAGACTTACCTTTCTGTCGACTCACTCAGAGAGTTTTTCCCACGAAATCCAATTTCCTTGGCTTGAGCTGCCCAATCCTCTGGGAGATTCAAATTTCTGGCCCTGCAGGAATTTCAAATTCCCTTCTCTTCTCAACGCTGGATCCTCCGACTTTTGTCTTTTGCTTTCATGTAACTGCAATACCTTGAGAAAATTTATAAATAGAAATCCTACTGCAATGATTAACATTATTTCTTCTACTTATTACCTCAGAAATAAGTTATCTGCAGTTTTCTTACGACAAATATTGAAATATATTCTACTGCAACCTTCACAATTAAAACATTGTAGATATTAAATGTAAGGAAAATACTGGCATAAATACAACCACAATTATTTTTGGACAATTGTCCCTGTAAAAACCCAATGTCGGAAAACCGGTGCAACATATGAGGGTTTTATTATTCTTCAACAAAATCTTCATGTACAAACTACACCTAGCAATATATAACAAAACTTTCTGAAAAAAATTACAGACTTTCCTGAACAAGTATCTGACTCGAGAGGGAAGTTCCTCCACTCTCAGCATCTCTCTGGCTTGCCCAACTTCACTTTCTTTGGCTCTAGGATTGCCCTGTGTAGTGCCAGCGTCACATAAGTCAGCGCTGCCTCTCCCAACGTCTGTCTGCCCAACACTGTCCTTTTACTGCTTTGTGTCTTCGCCCCTGTCTCCCTGACTGGCGCTGAACCGTCTCTATCCCTCCTCCACCTATAAATCTCCCTCTGAATCAATTTTCTCTTGCCGAACTTCAAGTAGTGAGAAAATCGATTTTACTCGGGCAACTGAGTATCTGCCTGGTGTGTTTTCCAAATGACCCTCGAGCCCCTTCTTATATCTTCCTGTTGGATAACCAACGACCTAGATTAACCCCATTAAAAATATTAATTATTTTAATAAAACCATCTCTGGGTGGAATTTCCCAAAACGGTTTTTTGGTTCTTTGGAACACATTTGCCTAAGCATCCTTGCAAAATTTGAGGCCTAGAGCACATTCGATGCTACCCCAAATCAACAACTCTTGCTCTAAGGACTCCCTCATAGCTTTGGACTCCTAAAACCTCACATTCGGCCTGAGAACCTTCTTCTCGAGTCCTGGTAGATACATCCTGTATGCCTGAGTTGTCTCACTATATCCCATGAAAATACCCTTTTCTGTTGTGGGCTCCAAATTCTTACTATCTTTGGACAGATGGCAATAAACTTTTGTGCCAAAGATACGAAAGTGTGAAACATTAGGCTTTTGAAAGCCTCCTTCAGTGTAACTCGACCAGGAACCTTGTGTGGGTAATATCCCTTTCAGAAATTTTGTGGTATTTTTCTGACAATTTTCTTGATAAAAGTTTCTGCTGACATTTTTGCGAAAAACCCATGAAATTAGACCAAAATGCACAAGAAAATAGGAACCCAGGAATTATACAAGCACGATAAATAAACTGATAATTTGCAGCATTAAACCCAACAACTTAGATGATCAGAAGATGCAGCACAAGGAATGATTGAGCTTGATTTATTATAATATAGCATGTAGAGTACAACTGGAAATATCTAAGGTAAAATAGAAAAGATGATAGTTGTGTGGACCTCCAAAAAATCTGTTGCTATGTTGATCCGGATCTCTCAAAACTACACAATGGTTGGGCTCTCCCTCCAACAACAGCTGCCACTGAATCAACTGAAAGATGATGAAGCACCAATTGAGGACCTGAATGATCCTCACTTCAATATTCCTGAAGCTCTATGCAACTGCTGGATGAAGTCTCCTCAAGGAGAGTTGACTTTTCGTCCAACACTCAACAACATACCCGAGGGTTTTCGTCCTGGGGCTAGAGAAGTTGGGAACTAAGTTCTCCAAACCTCATTAATAGAAAATATCAACAATCCAAGATGTTCTCAAATGGTCTCCTCCTCTTTTTATAGAACCTATGGAACCGTCTAAAAGCCTTTATTTTATTATTATTTTAATAACTAGTACCTTTTCCCTCCTTTTATTTTAATTAAAATACCTTTTTAATTTGGGAAAATGGTAAATCGACTGTCATTCCTCCTCAGACCAAACCAAAAGTCACTTCCCACTATCTCGTCTTGGATATCTTGTCGTTCTCTTTCCAACGAGCTATTACACTAAGGTGTTCTATCAAGTATTCCTCCTCGAATGCCACCTTAAGCATAATTAGTTGAGTTAGGCTCCATAATAACAATGTTTTACAAAGTTGTCAGAATGCAACGAAACAAAAGGCAAGATCTGCGGATGATGGAATATGCTAAGTGAATGCCATCAAATCCCAAAGAAACTCCTCGAAACCCCATAAAGCCTCTTCAAAAGCACTTGGGCCCGTTGATGGAGTAAACCTGCTCATGTGACGTAGCTGCCTCCACCCATGGAAGTCCATCCTGACCATGCTATAAGGGAAACCAAAAAAAGGAACATGACATGTGGACTCTTGTTTTGCAAAAATACTAAAGTGTTGCATGCCTTTGCCCACAAGAACATAGGCAGACCTTAATCATGCAACATGGCCTTAGCTGCTTCAACAATATTGCGGTTCTACCTCTCAACCACCCCATTCCGCTAAGGGTTGTGGGGTGTTATCAATGCTCTTCTAATGCCCTCTTTCACATAGGAATCCTTGAAGGCATTGGATACATATTTTCTACCATTGTCACTTCTCACTACTTTGATAATTTTTTCGGTCTAGTTTTCTACTAAGGCCTTAAACTCCACAAACTTGGTTAAGACCTCATCTTTCTTCTTCATAAAAAATATCCAAGTTTTCTAAGAATAATCATCAATGAAATTAACATAATACCTGTCTCATAAGACACGAAGAAGAGAAAGGTCTCGCATATGTCTGAATATACCAACTCCAAAATCCCGTTTTTTGGCTCTCTTACCTCGGCTCTAAAAGGAAGCCTGGCATACTTTCCCAGTGTGCACCCCTTGCACACATCATGCTGGTCAACACTGCATGTTGGTAATCCTGTGGCTATTTGTTGAAGAATCTTCAATGCCCCATGATGCTAGTGTCCCATGTGCCTTTTCCAAAGTTCTCCAACATCTGTGCTCTACTCACCACCTGCCTTGTTGCTCAAGGCTCCTCATGTTTCAACCTGCAACATGTGAAGGTTCTCCACCCTAACACCTATTTGCTTCACTGCTCCAAAGTCTAAGTGCTTGGGGAATGCCTTACCTCTGCTGAATATGACATCATATACCTTGTCCTCAAGGGTTGCTACTGAAACAAGGTTCTTCTTTAGTCTTGGAACATAGAGGACATCTCTGAGATGGAGAGGGCTCTCAAACTCCCTCTCAAAGCTGACAATACCAACTCCCTTAGATGCGTACTTGCCATCATCTCCTAGCTCGATCTAAAGCTGCATGTGCTTTTGGTTCAACTGCTTGAAATACTTCGTGTTTCGAGTCATGTGGAAGGAGGCTTCAGAATCAATATACCGCGTGATGCTCCCTTCTGAGCTTGCCATGCAAGCTATCAATGAGAAATATTTCACGAATTGAGAAGCAAACCCATGTACCTCAATTGAGGTAACCGCATGATTCTTACTGGACCTCTTAATTCGATTAGGACACTTAGTAGCATAATGTCCAATCTCATGGCAATGGAAGCACTTGATCTTACACAAATCCTTCTTCTTCTTCTTGCTCTTGTGACTAGACTTGACCTTCCTTTTTCCTTTCTCTCCCTTGGCTTTGCTTGCCAGAGCAAAGTTCTCCTCGTCCTCTGTTTTTGCTGATCTACCATATTTGGTCCCTCTTTAGATCTCTTCTTGAATGCCATCAGTCCATAACCTTTCCCGACTGGGAAAATTCTCTCTACCATTGAAAACATCCTAGAAACCATACCAAGACATGTGAAGCCCTAGTAAATGAAAACTAAGGTCCTGCTGCTCGAATTGAAGCAAAGGCACCACTTATAATACGACACATGATTTGTTACCTTTTACATCTCAAAGGTTGTCTTGTTCTCATGGATATGAGGAACTATATTATCTTGGACCCCTTCTAGAATAATCCTTCTGGTCTTGATATCATCCTTGGTATGTTAGGCCAACTGTTGGGGTTCTTATGGTGGTGGTATAGCGTTCTTGACGAAGTCTCCCTCCCCATTATCCTTCAAAACTATCATGATCCTCCCTTTCCAAGAAACGAAGTTAGAGGCTTCCTCTAAATAGTTGGTTGGTCTCAATCCTTAGAACACCATCCTGCTTACCGAGAGAGATGTCATTCACAATCTAGCACTAGCCTTCTTGACTGATTTGCATTGGTGACAAACTGATCTTGGTGTTGTTCTTTATACTGATCTCTGCTATGATTTTATTGAGAAAAATTGAGCAAACATAATTCTTTACAAGCCAAACTGTTTCAACAGAAAACAAAGCTGCTCTCACTGCTAATACTTAGCTCAAAGCCTCCCTCCAAGAACTCGACGTAAATCCTATTTCCTTGTGCTATCTAGCTCCTATTTCCTAGTGTTGGAAATCCCTATTTCCTAGCACAAATTTGAGCCCTTATTTCTTGTCAATTTCTCCCTAAATCCTAGCTCACATCACAAGGAAAATTTTCTCTCACAAACTGTGCACAGGTTGCTCCTTACACGCTTTGCTTGCAAGAATTCTTTCTCACACAAACTCATGCTCAACAATAATGGTTCAATGATGTGCCTTTGACCTCCTTTTAAGCTTTTCGACTCATGCTAAATCTGGCAAGTTACTTTTAGAACCCAGTCTTGTGATTCATTGGTTAACTGAGTTGAACTAACTCTTATAACTCGTCCTAACCTCAATTAGACACTGAGAGTCTCACTTATCCTTTTCCAAATATAAACTCACAGTTGAAGACAAGCAAAACTGAGCCTCCAAACTTTGCACATGAGTTAATTGCTCCATGACTTGTCCTTGATCGAGGTCTTTCTTGACTAAGGCAGAAATCAAGAAGACCTTTCTCGCTTCTATTTTCAACATATTTCTCATAAGATTTTTTGGTCTCTTTTAGTTTAATTTATGCCATGCATTGTGTTCTTTGTTAGCATGTGGATGCATTTTGGGGTTGCAAAGTAGAGTTTTTCTCTAATGTTTCTCTGTATTTGTTCGTTTCTCTTGTTTTTTGCTATTATTTGTATCTTTCACTATTGTTGCTGCTGTTTTTTTATTATTTTTAGTAGTTTTGAATTTAATTTATTTTTTTATATCTTTTAATTTAAATGTTTGTGAACATGACTAATTTGTTAAAATTTAGATGTGATGTAGTGTAGGTGTAGGAAGATGGAGGATTTTGATGAAACTCTTGAAATATCTTTGTGAGAGAGATGTGGGCCAGTGGAATAAAGGTAAGGCAGATGGTGAGTTCTTATTTGGTGGAAAACCCTTGTATGCTATGCTATGAAACTATTCTCATTTCAAATAAAAAGTTCTTCTCCCTTGGCTATTTAGTGTATGCGATTTTGGTCTTTGAATATATTGTATAAGCAATTTTGCATAATAATTTTGTGTCTTTTCAGGATTTTTCATAAGATATTTTTGATCTTTATTTAATATTTTATGGTTTGATTTTTGTTTAGTTTAGTGGGTGGGAGATTATAATGTAGGTCCTAATGGTCGAAGATTTCATAGATGTATTGGGTAACGGTGAATGTTGTGGTGTATCTATGGTCACATACATGTGTTTGTCTAAATTAGAAGGATTTTACATTATTGGTCATTTGTTTAATTACGAGTGCAATGAAATATAGTTAAAAGAATGCAGAGGATCACTAATGAAACTACTAAAATATCTTCATTGAGAGAGACATTACAGTGGAGTGCAGATACAAATGTGGAGGTAAGTTTTCTTATCTGTTACAAAATCTTCTCGTTGTAAATACTATGGTTCTTTTCCCTCTTTACTTATTTAGGGTTTATGATTTTTGGTGTTTGAATAAATTGTATCTTTTGGTGCATAGGATTATTCATAAGATATTTGGTCTTTGTTTAAGATTTTTGTTAATATATTTTTATCTCTATTTCATATTTCTCACAATATTTGTGTATTTAATATTTTTCATAATATTTTCTTGGCCCTATTTAACACTTTTTTTTTATGTGCAGGGTTTCCTTGGTTGGCCATGGACACTTATGCAGAGGATCACTAATGAAACTACTGAAATATTTTAATTGAGAGAGACATTATAGTGGAGTGCAGATACAAATGTGGAGGTAAGTTTTCTCTTGGTGCAAAATCCATTCATAATCTTCTACAAAATCTTCTCGTTGCAAACAATATAGTTCTTTTCCCTCTTTACTTATTTAGGGTTTATGATTTTTGGTGTTTGATTAAGATATACCTTTTGGTGCATAAGATTATTCATAAGATATTTGGTCTCTATTGAAGATTTTTGATAAGATATTTTTATCTCTATTTCATAATATTTTCTCGTCTCTACTTAACACTTTTCTTTTATGTGCAGGGTTTCCTTGGTTGGCCATGGACACTTTTTGGGGTTGTAAAGTATACTCTTATTTGTCTTTTTATGCTTTTTCTGTTATTTTTTATTTTGTTTTAATTGTTGGTCATATTTTTTGGTATTGTTTTTTATTTTTTTTAATTGTTGTGGTTCTTATATCTTTGAATTTATGAGCATGGCCATTCTAATTTGTGGTTTAGTATTTTGTTTTGCTGGTGCCTTTTGAGTTATTTTTCTTATTTTTTTGATTGAATGGGTGGAGAAATCTAGAAATACCTTAACAACTCATACTGTGGGTGGAGGGTTGATGTGGAGTCCACAAGTGTAGTGGGTGAAGGTGAAAAGGTATGTAATTGGGGAATTTAATTGTTTATGGGCAAAGGTGAAGAGGTATGTAGTTGGGGAATTTACTTGTTTATGGGCAAAGGCAAAAAAGGTATGTATAAAGGGAATTTACTTTTTTGTTACTACATAATTATGTTGTTTGATGCCCATTTAACTGTTTTGTTGCTTCATCCTTATATCATGTGTTTGTTGAAATTAAATGCAACACTAAGTAAGAAAGGTGAATGAACACTAATGATACTATTGTGTGAGAGAGACGTGGAGCACTATATCAAAATTAAAAGCAAAGGTAGAGGGTAAGTTATCTTTTGGTGCAAGGCTCATGTAACATGTATGTTCTACTATAAAGTCTTCCTAGTTCTTGGTTCATATTCCATGGTTCTCCACCCTTCTTACGAATTTGGGGTTTTCAACTTTTTGTAGCATAAGATGCATTTTTGTTTAAATTATATGCATCTTCTATTATTTCGAATTCTCTTATTTATTGGATGTAGTGCAAATGCAGGTAAAGGATGGTGGTCGAACGAAGGTGGAGGAAAAATGTTGAAACTTCTTAAATATTTTGCGTAAGAGAGACTTGGAGTAGTGTAGGAGAGTGCAAATGTTGAGGGTGAATTCTCTTTTGGTTTCGATATGCTTATCTTCTTATTTTAAATATAATGGTTCTTCTCCCTCATTCCATATTTAGGTTTATGAGTTTTGGTCAGTGAATTAAATGTGCTTTTACATAATATTACCGATATTTTTTTTGGTCTTGGATTATTATTAAGATTTATTACAATATTTTTCAATGTTTGTTTAATATTTCTTATACGATTTGTGTTGTTTGTCTTAGAACTTTTTTGGTTTTCATTTAATATTTTATTGTTTGGTTTTTGTTGGAATTAGGAAGTGGAGATATAGGGGCAGGTCCTAGGAATGGTGCATATTGCATAGGTACATTTGGTGAAGGGGAAGACTAAGCGGGAGGAGGAGGTGGGTATGATTTTATGCGTATGTTTAAATTAAATGTATTCTATATTATTTGAGATTTATTTGTATCGTGAGTACAATACAAATCTAGGTAAAGGAAGGTGGAGGAGCACTAATGAAACTACTGAAATCTTTTTGTGTGAGAAAGACATGGAGAAGTGTTGGAGATTGCAAAGGTACAAGGTGAGTTCTCGTTTAGTTCCAACATGGATATTTTCTCCTTTCAATACTATGGGAAGCTGCTTCACATTTGTCACAAGTTATTTTGTGTATTTGATATTTCAGTTTTTGCATAATATTTATCACAAAATATCGTGGTTGATATCTCTTCTTGTATTTTTTTTTGTTATTCAATGGGTGGGAAAATTAATGGAATACCTAGTAGCTCATATTGTGGGATTAGAATTGATGCAAATTCCACACATGTAGAGGAAAAAGGTAAGGGAGAGGTATGTATCGCTTGCTTTTGTCTACATAATTTTATAATTCCATGGTGTTTTAAATTAACTCAGTTGTTGCTTTAAAATTATATCGTGTGTATATTTAAATTTAGAGGCAATGCATGTAAGTAAGGCTGAATGCTAATGAATTGAATATCCTTTTGTGAAAGAGACGTGGATGCACTATAGATGAGGCAAAAGTAGAGGCAGAGGAGTTGCGGTCCAAGACAAGACCCAGGTATGTTTGGCATAGACGGTTTTGCTCACTTATTAATTTAAGGTTTACCATTTTTGGCCTTACATAAGATGTGTTTATTTTGCATATATTTATTCACAAGAGTTTTGTTGTTTGTTTAAGATTTCTCATACTTCATGTTAGTTTCTTTTGAATATCTCTCATAAGATTTTATACTCTATATTCAATATTTTTTAGTTTGATTTTTGTTGGTTTTAGGTGATGGAAAAAAAGACAAGTCTCAAGGCTGTTGTAGATTGTACTTGTGCTTTCATTAAAGAACACAACTCAAGATTAGGAGGTGTGTATGGTTCCGCTCGTGTTTGATTAATTTAAAGGCATCACATATCATTTCTGATTTATGACAAGTCTGAAGGCTGTTGTAGATTTTACTTATGCTTTCAATAAAGAACACGACTCAAGATGAGGAGGTATGTATGACTCCACGTGTGTTTGATTAATTTAAAGGCATCACATATCCTTTGTGATTTATTTATTTATTTATGAATACGATGAAATGCATGTATAGTAAGGTTGAATGCTAATGAAACTACTGAATATCTTTTTGTGAGAGAGACGTGGGATGCACTATAGATGAGAAAAAAGTAGAGATGGAGGAGTTATGTTATGGTGCAAGACCCATGTATGTTTTGCATAGGTGGTTATCCTTGTTACCTATCTATTTAGGGTTTACGATTTTTGGCCTCTACATAAGATGTGCTTTTGCATATGATTATTTATAAGGGTTTTGTTCTTTGTTTAAGATTTCTCATACTTTGTTTTAGTTTCTATTTGATATCTCTCGTGATATTTGATATTTTCTAGTTTGGTTTTTGTTGGTTTTAGGCAATGGAGAAATAAAGACAAGTCTAAAGGCTGGTGTAGATTCTACTTGTGCTTTCAATGAAGAACACAACTCAAGATGAGGAGGTATGTATGATTCCATGTGCGTTTGTTTAATATAGAGGTATCACATATCATTTGTGATTTATTTATTTACGAATGCAATGCAATGTAGATAAAGAAAGGATGGGCAAAGTTGGAGGTGCACTAATGAAATGAGTGAAATATCTTCATGCAAGGAAGATGGTGGCAATGACGGAGAGTGTAGAGGTGAAGGTGGATGGTGAGTTATTTTTGATTGTGTTATGAATTTGATTGATGAAACTATTGAAATATCTATGTAGCAACACTACATTATAGTGAAGAGGTAGTAGTAAAGGTGGGTTCTCTTTTGGTGCAAAATCCATGCTATGCTATGAAATCCTCATGTTGGTCTTTGTTTTATATTTCTCCAAAGATATTTGGTATATACTTAATATTTTGCATAAAATTTTATTGTCTCTATTTAACACTCTTCTATTTTTTTAATGTGCAGGATATCCCTGATTGGCTGTAGATGCATTTTAGGATTGTAAAGAAAAGTATGTCTATTATTTTTCTTTGTTTGTTTTGTTTTTGTTATTTTCATTTTTTTTGTTGCTATTGTTGCTTCTAAATTTTGCTATTCCTTTGTTTTTTACAACTAATGTTATTTTTTTACATTTCTGAGCATGGCCATGCTAAATTGTGGTTTGGTATTTTGTTTTTCATCTTTGCTTTCTTGTTTTTATAGTTTTTTGTTTTATAAACCTTTGTTCTTGGTTTCTGTTTTGGGTTCTATGAGTGCCTTAAATTAAGGCAAGCCTTAACAACACATATTGTGGATTTAGGGCTGATGAAAATTCAAAAGATTGAATGGGCAAAGATGAAAGAGGTATGTATGAGGTTCCATTTTGTTTTAACTAAACTCTTTTTTTGCTTCTTATATCATGTGTAATCATGTAAAATTATTGTAGTCAATATGGGTAAATCTATTATAAGAAATATGGGTAAAGGAAAGGTAATTTGAATCTTCAAGCATAAAAGCCAAACTTTCTTCTAATTGAGTAGAGTTTATAGATATGGATGAAACAAAACAAAATTTTCAACCCAAGATATGACATAGTTTTCATCTACATTTGGGAGGGGTACTAAGCACTTTATGCAATCTAAGTTATGGCATACTAGTTTTCATCTAGACTTGGGAGGGGTACTAAGCATACTAGTTTTCATCTCCATTTGGGAGGGGTACTAAACACTTTGTGCAATCCAAGTTATGGCATACTAGTTTCATCTACTTTTGGGAGGGGTACTGAGCACTTTGTGCCACTAGGGAGTGTAGGTTTCTTAATCTCAACATTTTCATTAAAACATGAGACATTTGTCCTTTTAGCCCCATAATATCTACAACTTTCTATATTGTTGCTTCAAGAAAACTTGCATTGAGTAGAGAGTTTGTAGATATGGATGAAACAAAGCAATTTTTTCAATCCAAGTTATGACCATACTAGTTTTCATCTATAATTGGGATGGGTACTAAGCGCTTTGTGCCATTGTAGAGTGCAGGTTTCTTATGTGTGCATTGCAATCTGAACATTATCATTAAAACATGATGCATTTGTCCTTTTAGCCCCATCTTATCTACAACTTTTTATATGGTTGCTTCATGTTTTTATGAAGGAGCCAAAAGCATCATGGACTTCTTCCATCATTCTATTATAGTGGAATGCATCTTTGACAAGAACTTATCACAATTAGGCAATATAAAGGACATAAAAAATATGGCTTCCTAGAGGCTAGAAGGCTAGGAAAGAGTGCATCCAACTTTGACCTCACTCGAACAACTCCCTTTAGCCCTTATCCTACATACATTTTTCTACCATTCTTCAATCAACATTAGTTGGGCCTTAATTCACACGCTAACCTATATTGAGACGAAACCTCATGCTTCATCCTACATATTCTTTTTCCATTCCTAAATCAATTTTCATTGGGCTTAAGTCCACACACTAACTTGTCTTGAGAGCAAGGCTCAGAAAACCTAGGAACATAGACTGGCTAAAAATAGATAGGGTCTCTAACAAATACATTAGAAGATCGAAGCCATGGCTTTCTCTTCATTCTCAACACCTTATTTACTTGGCACTTCCTAGGATTCTTCCATCTTGCCTTTTCACACAATATTGTGATTTCTGTAGAGGGTGAAACGATTTGTAAGCCTTCTCTTGGTGTTAAGATCCATCATTGTCATACCACGAAGTTGCGTGGTTCTTCACCCTACTTTGTCATGTTGGTTTGAGGTGGAGGTCCCACACATGTTTGCTCTCCTATACTCATGATAGGCGTGACCACTTCTGGTAGCCACTTGTCCAAGCTTTGTTGCTTTATAATGTTCTCATTAGTCCAGGCATTAGCATTGCTATATCTAAGCAACACCCTCAAAATAATTTAAGAATAAAACAACTAAAAGGAACATGATCTTTTACCAAACAAAAGGGAGATAAAAGCATGCAACAAAAACAACAAATGCATAAGAATACTGAATCCATTTAATTATTCCCATTTTCAAGACCTTATTCACATGCACTTTCTATGGTTCTTCTATTTTGCCACTCCAATTACTAATGTGACTACTAGCCATTAATATTGGTAGAGGGGAAATAACCTATATTTGATCCTTCTCATTGGGGCTAAGATACATAGCCCTCATATCATGAGGGTGCATGGTCCTTCCCCCTTAATGGTTGTGATGGTTTGAGGAAAAGTAACCACATTTATTTGGGTTAAGATCCCCCCTTGTGTGATTGTGCTGGTTTGAGGCAGAGTGATCACATTTATTTGCCTTCTTGCACGTGTGAAATTTTTCAAAATTTTCAAGCAAATAAATCAATTGTTCATAATGAACTTGGTTGTAAATAAATTTAATATTAAAAAAAGCCAATTGAGTTCTCTTTGTACAATTCAAAGAATACTAGTTTATGATGTTTAATTGTAATGTCTCCTAGTTTATGATGTTTAATTGTAATGTCTCCAGCCATCTTGGGCAATGCCACTCAAACACACCTTAGAATTTTACTTTTACACTCAAAATCCTAGGCAAAAATTAAACTATATATATATATATTTTGACCAAATACATTTAACGATTTTCATTGTTTCAGAGCATAAACAGAAATATAAGCACAGTTTAATCACAATACACAAATCGAGCACAATTAACCACAAGATTATAGAACCATACGTAAATTCAGTGGAATAAACATAAAACTAGTTCTCAAATACTTATTTGTGAATGTTGCTGCAGGTTACAGATCTCTGACATTCCTCCCAACCATAGACCTTACGGTTCATAAACTCTCAATCGTAGGTCACCCTTGAGCTAGGGCTCCAACTCCACATGAAACGATACCAATAAATAGCATATCCGTGGCCAAGGCACCAACCCAACAGTGACGATTCCAACCACTACGCTTTGCTTCCCCGAACTGGGCCCAAGTGGCACATCGTTCTCTGGGACCTGGGAGTCCCTCTATTATGCCCACCTTTTAGGGCACCTCATGGTGAGCCAAGAAATTCTCAGCACAAGTCTCCGGTTAGTTCCAGAACCCAAGTGGTACTTTCTTCTTTGTGACTTGCCAGTCCCTCTGTGGTGCGCACCTTCCAAGGCTCACCAAATCACCCAAACTCTAGTCGGTCCCTGAGTCTTGTTGAAAAATGTGTAACTAGGTTCAGTCTTCATATATATGAAATGTACTTTTGATTCTTGTATATTGTAAAATGAAAGAAAAATTATTATTATTTTTGGAGCATGGGTTTCATGCTCAAGGTCTTTTATTTTAGACGTGAAGCACCCATTGAGTGCTTCAAGGGTTTCTCCTAGGTCAAGAAGTCAAAAGAGCCATCTTCATAAGTTGAAGACCCCATCGGGCACATTGTAACTTGTAAAGAGAATTATTTTTGTATTTAAAAGTGTCAAAATACCCTTCGAGACCAAGTCGGCTTGGTAGAGGATCAAAATTGCTAGAAGAAGGGCTTAATAGGTCACCTACTAGCCCTAGACAAGGAAGCAAGTCAAGTGAAGTGGCTCGGAAGATTTGGGAGGCTAAATTTCAATCACAAGTGTGGATGTAATAGTAGTTGCAAGGGTTCGAAAATTTCAGACCTTCAGTGGAGGCCACAATTCTGTAGCTGGGGGTCGAAATTGTGCTGCTGGAAGATATTTGATTGGGTTTGACTTGGACAAAGGAAGCACATCAACAGGAAAGGTCGGACTTGGTCTTGGAAGGGTATTAGTCTTGGTCTAGAGGTCTTGGAATTCATCAATTGAAGAATCTATAAGAAAAGAAGAGATTTACGGGTTTTCCTCTCAAGTTGAGAGGCTTTGGCCTTGGCTTGCATCTTATATTTTGTGTTCTTGTGTACTATAGTTCTTCTTGTTTTGGCATGATGATAAGAACGAACATAATACTAAGAGAAGAAGCTAATAAGTAAGAAGAAGTAAAAAGATATCACAAGCAGTTATCAAGAAAAGAGAAATCATCCTAACTACTGCCCTATATATTTCTCAACATGGTATTAGAGCTAAGGTTGGCTAAGGGCATGATGAAGATCTCTACTACATTGAAGAAGTGTACAATGGTGGCAAGTATTTTCAAGAAGAGCATCAAAGAATTATGGGATCTCCTATTTTCTCTCAAGGATATGACCAAGACATCTACAAAGGACAAAGGACTATTGTCAGTACTCAATGGCACATTTGACGATGAGAATATTTGGGTGATCGACAATGGAGCATCAAGACATATGATTGGTCAACACAAACAACTAAAAACATTGTTAAGAGGAAAATCTTCCTACTCTGTTGAGCTTGGAGACAAGAAGAGCTACCCTGTGAGTGGAATTGAATCAACCTCGCTAGATTTGGAGAATGAAGGAAATATTCATCTCAACAATTCCTGTTTGTTCCAGGTTTGCATAAGAATCTACATTCCATTTCATGTGTAGAAGACAAGGGTGACAAAATTTCTTTCATAGATGGAAAGGTTGTAGTATGGGACAAAAGCTCTGGTATCAAAAATTCAAAGATGATTGGGATCCGTGAAGGAAGATTCTATATATTACTAACTCCCCTCACTCAAGCTTTGGTTCACATTATAGTTAGCCCATGAAGTTTTGCCATAGAAGGTTTGGTCACCCTCACTACAAAATCTTACGATCTCTAAATACAATGGTAAATGGCATCCTCGAACTCAAGGAAGATCATGAAGGAGTATGTTAGGGATGTGCATTAGGTAAAAATACTAAGAGACCATTTGAAATCAGTGCTTCGAGGTCAAAAGAAATATTGGATCTCATTATTTTCGATGCTTGTGGTCCTATGATTCTAAAGCCTTGGAGGTCATCTAGATTCTATACTATGTAACATTCATTGATGACCATTCAAGGAAAACTTGGGTTTATTTGATGAAATCCAAGGATGAAGTATTCGTCAAATTTAAAGAATTCAAAGCTGAAGTAGAGAACCTTATAGAAAGGAGAATCAAGATATTAAGGTCTGATAATGGAGGAGAATATACATCAAAGGAAATCATAGCCTTCTGTAAGAAATATGGGATTAAGAGGGAATTGATAGTCCCATAAAATCCCAAACAAAATGGAGTTGTAGAATGGAAGAATTGATCTATTGAAGAAAGAGTAAAATCCATGTTACATGATCAAGATTCGCCGAAATTTCTGTGGGGTGAAGCTACTAAGACAACTATATATATTCAAAATCGAAGTCCCCACAGGTCGCTAGATAACATGACTCTCGAAGAAGCATTCATTGGGAATAAACCAAGCATGGACCATCTCCTAATTTTTGGTTGTCCTATCTATATTCATATACTGAAGGACAAGAGAAAGAAATTGGATCCTTCAGGCATGAAGGGAACATTTGTTGGCTACGTTAATTCTTCTAAGGCCTATAGGATCTACATAAAGGAAGGAGTTAGTTGAGATGTGATATTTGATGAAAGTATTACATTTAAGAAATCAAAGGATCTTCTGATGGACTCTGATGATGAACTTCCTATATTTGAAGAGGAAGGCACTAGGGAGGAAGAATAATCAAATCATGAAGAAGGTCCCAGTGAACCCGTGCAACCTATGGTCATCCCTGAAACTAGAAAGACCTAACTGGTTGAAATCTACTTTTTTAGATGCAGAGGGACATGGAGCAGCCAAGGGCACATTCAGGGAAAGTAAGAAGCCCAAAAATATTTTGGGTATGCAACATATATGACAACTAATAGAAGCAAAGCCATCCACCTTTGAAGAATTTGTCAATCATCAAGAATGGAATGATGCCATGGATGAAGAGTATCAATCGATAATGGAAAAATGGAGTTTGGGAGATCGTACCTAGGCTTGAAGACAAATTTGTGGTGACTTCCAAATGGCTTTACAAGATTAAACATGCGGCAAGTGGAAGTGTTGAGAAGTATAAGGAAAGATTTGTGGCTAGGGGTTTCTCTCGACAAGAAGGTATCGATTATACAACAAGGCATACAACTATACATTCACTGGTCTCTTTGGTAGTATCGAAGGGATAGAATATTCATCAAATGGATGTCAAAACTGAATTCCTAAATGGCACGATTAATGAAGATGTCTATATAGAGAAACCCTTGGGATTTGAAGTCAAAGATAGAGAGGCTTATGTTTGTAGGTTGAAGAAGGCATTATATGACCTTAAGCAAGCACCAAGGGCATGGTATGCAAGGATGGATCCATACCTACAAAGATTGGGCTTCACAAAGAGTTCTACTTATTTGAATCTCTATATCAAGGTTGTGAAGGA
>APFE030568906.1:0-19381 GCA_000404065.3 Pinus taeda
TTACACTGAAATTTGTCACCATGACTATCTGCAGTTAGTATGGCTCCATCAACAGTCATACTATCCTCCTTGTCAAGCCTTATACCTCTGCTCTCCATGTCAAACTTCAAGAAAGAGAGAAAGTCATTAAAAACGTGTTTATCTCTGAGTACGCAGGTTCTCTCTACCTTGCCTGCATGTACGCATCCCAAGCTCATTGTACCTACGTACTTGTACGCTCTGTAAGTCAAGGGATGGGTGCTTACCCCTGTAAGGGTCAAAAGGCGCGAGTTTCATCTTAAAAAAGTTACTTGTGGTCATTTCTAGAGCATTCTAGAAGATTGTTTGACGTGTATTGAGCGCCTCCAGATGGTTCATGCATCCCTATGATAGAGGAACTTATCCCATCAAGAGAGGAGCTACCCCATCCAAAAGAGGGGGTATCCCATTGATGTTGGACCTGAATAACTTCCTCTAGAATACTATAAATACAGGCATTGGGCCAGAGGAGGGGCGGTTGAAAGCTTAACATTCTAAAGGGTAGATGCTGCTGGAATTAGGACTTCCGTAGAAGCTTGTGAGGAGAGATTCCATCCTTTCTTGTTTCATTTGGAAGTGGGTGAGCTTATCAAAGTAAAGGAAAACTCTTGCTGGACCCTGGGAGGAACTTGAACAACACCAAGGCTCAGGTTGTAATGGTTTCTTTTGTTTCCTATTAATACAAATAAGTCCATTCTTCTCAATAATTTGTTATTAATAAGTTGTTTCATATACTCCTTGGTCTGTATGTTAAATATGTTTTATTTTATGAGATATTTAGGTGCTATTTAATCGTTTGATTGTTAGTGAATGCAGGTTTCGAAGTGAAGGAGGAGCTCATCCAGATCAACGAGGCTGGACTACTACAACAGCGTTGGACTACAGGTAGGATCTAAACACTTGATTTCTTGTATGGTAAATGCATGTTTAGAGAAGGATTGCTCTTAATTGTCTTGTTTATCACTAGAAAGTCTTAGGCTTCTAGGGAGGTTGGTTTTGTCCACAAGATTAACTCTTTCCGCATGACAGGTATCCCAGAGGAAGGCTGAACCACTCACCCTGTACACAACAAATCACTAGGGGAAGGTTGAACCACTAACCCTATGGTTGCTCATTGCTCCAAGATGTACCCCCAAGCCCCCCAGTGCTCCCAGAGCTCAATTTCCATATCATACAGGACCCTTAGGAGAGAGTCTCTCCACGACTCATAGTTGTTCTCAGAAAGTCAAGAATTTGACCTTTCCTAGGGGCTTCAACAGAATATAGGTGACCCGCACATCGTCCCAATGCAATGGAGACTTTTTGCTCCCCGATGTACCATATCCCAGATAAAGTGGTACCTAGTGTCTATATGCTTGGAGCAATCACGAGATTCCTCAACAATCGAATCACACTCTGGTTGTCATATCAAATCACGATGGTATCTAGCATGTGTCCAAACAGCTCACAGAAGAGCTTCCACAACCAGACAGCTTCACAGGAGGCCATACTCACAACTATATATCTAACCTCATTAATGCTCACAACAACCGACTTCTATTTCCTTCTCATTGAGGATATCGAAGCAAAACCCAAAGAGAACCAACACCCAGAAGTGCTCTTGCGATCCTCCACACTGCCTACCTAATCAACAATAGAATAATCATGCAGCTTCACATTTTCGGCAGTGTATCTCAATTCATGAGAGGTTGTGCCCTGAAGATATCTCAAATGATTCTCAGCACCAATCCAATGAGGCTCAACCATATATGAGATCAACATGCTAACTGCAAAACATATGTCCGGACGGGAGTTCACCAAGAACATCAATGCTAGTATGAATTTATGAAACTCGGAGGCATTTCTCAAATCATGTCTGCCATCACTATTGCATAACTTCTTAAATTTATGCTTCATCGAGGTAGTCACAGGCTTGCAGTTCACCATTCCAAATCTAGAATCCAACTCCCTCTTACTTTTGCAAATGAGAGGGTCTGCACCTATCAGAAAAAGGTTGTCTTCATAAGGAGTCAGTATGAGAGGTCTATCATCCACAACCCTTAAGCATTGGTTTGGATCGGTTTTACTCCTAATTAATCTCAACTTCATTAGCTAGCTATCAATCCTCTCATATCAAGCCTGGGGTGATTGTTCTAAGACATAGAGAGCTTACTTCCACCTGCATACATGAGATTCCTGATCATGAATCTCAAACCCCTCATGTTGTTCCAAATCTGTGGTCTTGCTTTTACATGAGGGGAATGGTCCCCTTGAATTTTTCCTTCGGTACATGTCAGACATGTACTTCCATGCTCTTCTTAGAATATAGGCATCCCTGTCACAATGAAGATGGGAAGACCTTCGGTGCCATAGAAGAGATGTGTCACATGACATGGTC
Source organism: Pinus taeda (assembly GCA_000404065.3). Lineage (NCBI taxonomy): Eukaryota > Viridiplantae > Streptophyta > Pinopsida > Pinales > Pinaceae > Pinus > Pinus taeda. The sequence goes on from APFE030568906.1 coordinate 2,396, forward strand.
CCCAATGGACTTCCTGCAACTTGATACAAATTGCCAACCCTGAACCCAAGAGTAAAAGCATCTTGAAAATTCCTTTTTCAAACACATACCTTTCCATTGATGAATGCCACCTTGAAGCCTTTGACATCCATGGCCGAAATGGACACCAGATTCTTCTTGCGATCAGGTACATAAAGAGATTCCTGTAAATGAATCGTGCTACCCTCATTCTATTGAAGGGTATCATTCCTTACACCCTTTCTGGGATAGGTGGCATCATCTCCAAGAATAATCTCCACGATTGTCTCCTCCTCTATCAAATTAGAGAGAGCTTCCTTGTATTCGATGAAGTGCCTTGAAGCACTACTATCAACAAGCCGGATTCCCAAAGAGTCTGGAGTTCCTTGCTTTCTTGAAGATTCGGCCATTTCCATGATCACCTGCATTCCTTTTTCCTTTTCCATGGCACTTGTCTTTCCTCCAATCATTGAAGATGCCCCTAAAATGATTGTTAACATCATCAAGTGATGTGTCCTTTCTATTGAGACACTCCTTCACATAATAACCAAACTCATTGTAAGCAAGGCATCTGCCTTTCCTTCCACCCTTAGATCCAGACTTCCCACTGAAGTGATCTTTAGGTAGGCCATCAAATGCTTTTGTTGCGCCAATCTGATAATCTTCTTGATTTGACTTCACCCTTGGTGAATTTTAAGAGGAATGAGGAACCCGTTGAGCCTTTTTTTCCTTTCCAGCTATCTTCAGTGATTTCTCTTTCACTCTTGCTTGGGCTTTGCCTTCACCTCACCTCTGATACCATGTTAATTTTTGGTATGTTTTGTGCTTAGAGCAATTTATTTCAATTTTTCCATTTAGCTCAATATCAATTTCAGATTAACAATCACATCAGCATGATAGTAAATTGCAGATAGAACATAAACATAAACGTCAGAAAACAAGCCAAGACAAGAGGACACAAGATGTGGTGCCAGCCAGGGACAAACCCCAATGTGGGGAAACCCTTGATCAATTCTTCATATATATCCTTCAATAGTTCAGAAGAGAGAGAGAGAGTTATAGTAAATATACATCAAAGGTCAACATTTTGACTTGTCATAATAAGAGCAAAGATCTTCTCTATGAAGATAACATATGAGGTAGTTGATCTGAACTCAGGTGAAGGCAAACTGCTTCAACTGATCCTGTAAGGTGATTCCATCACCATGTTGCACCCATCATTGTGCTACACCTCATCATCATGTTGCATCTGTCACTGTGTTGCACCCAATCACTGAGCTGCTCTTATCATTGTGTTGCTCCCATCACTGAGTTACACCCAATCATTACTATGTTGTACTTAACTGCAGCATCCAATTTGCATCATCTAAACATGCTAACAATACAAGTAGTCACATCAAACTTCAGTCCTTATCCTTGTGCAACCCTTAACACAATATGTTGCTGGCTATGGCCTACGACCTAGCCCAGCAACAAGCAAGGTTGTCATACAATACTCAACTATTACTGTTGAACAACATTGTCTACCAATCAGCCCTATTACTGCACAGTCATGCCCATAACATATCTCAAATGTGTCACGTTGTCATCTACAACAATGTGACATAGATTTGACTTTCCTTACAACGTCTAAGGGTTCCTTCCTTATAGAGATATGGACCTCTTAAACTTCATCATTTCGCTGATAGGGTCCTCTCCAACTGCGGCCAAGATGACCTTCTTGAGGGCTGAGACTAGGGAAGTATTGGCCCTACTTTGACTGTGGTTTGAAGCACAAATGACAGTTGTTAGAGACCTTTATTTCGATGGTTGCAACCTTCACCTTTCACTACGGCTAGGGAAGATAGATGCCTCTTTGAAACTGCAGATTAGACTGAGTGTTTAGACAGTGGATGAGGAACCTTTTAGTCAGCGTATGGTGGCTCTCTTTGATTGCTAGAGATATCCTAGAACTGCAGCAAAGTCTTTTCATTATTAGCAGTTAGGTTAAGGCTATAGTCCTCCCAATAGGACTGTGGTTAAGGCTTGCACTCACAGTAGTTAGGGCACATAAGAACCCTCTTTAAACTACGACCTAGAACAGTTTTGTAGGGAAGCGTTAGGGCATCTTTTAGGCTTCTTCTTGCTGTGTAGGAAGGTCACATTTAGGGCAGCGTAGAACCTTTCTTAGACTCCACCATAAGGGTTGTCCTCCATGACAACATTAGGCTTCTACCATACCAACATTAAGGCTTCTCCTTGGACTGTGTTATGAAACCTTCCTCCCTGACTGTGTGAGCCTTCATTACTATAATTAAGTGCCTCTTCTTGTTGCGTATTAGACTTCTCCATTAGGGCAGCGTAGAGCCTTGTCCATAACAACATAGAGCCTTCTCCATCATAGCTTCTAGGGCATCTCCTATTAGGGAAGTGCATCACCTAGGGCACTCCCTCTAGATCTCATCTTCATCAAACCCAAGCCATAATGAAGAGAGATCACAAGAGTGAGTGTGATTCAAATGACTTAAAGGCCTCTTCTATTTATACTAAAACGTGGAGGATAAGTGGGGGTAGTTTGGCTGCTAGCCGACATTCACGAATTGTCCCATAACACAAATAAATTAATATCTCCATGAATACTTATCGGAATCGGATGATCTTTAGATCAATCCTACACCTCTCGACGAAAGGAATCCAAGAAAAATATCAGCTGCCATAAATAAGATGAGCCACATGGAGTTTAGCCCTAGTTTCCAATTTTAACAAAAGGAAACATCCCTAGTTGATAATCAATCCATTTATCAACATAGCAGACACAAAGTGCTTTCCACAGAATTTACAATGAGATTTAACTTACGGTTGCATGATATATGTTCATAAACAAAAAGATAAAATATTTAAGAGTTTCATTCAATAAAATTCATGCACTAACATCATACTGCCATGCAACATTATTCAAAGCTATATACATTCACAAAGAATTTCCTTTATTCCATAACTCTCAAATCAAATAATTTCATTTATAATTCAGAAATAGTGTAAAATGAAGGTAAGACTTCAATTTTCCACCCAAAAATAGACCTATTGTAGCCAAAATTACTTACAACAATCACCCTTAAGCCAGATCCACAATCTAAGGGGAATTTTTCCTTTCAATAGTCTTAGTAAGAAGCCATATTCAGTACATAGAGGATAGGAAATGCATATGACAATGGGTGGTTTTGCTTCTACTCAAGCACAACAAAATTCATAGTAATGTGTAGTTTATCAACTAGGTCAAGCATTCTAGGAATGGTTTATTAGCCTCTAGCAAACACCTTGGGTGTTTTTTCAATTGTTTCAAGCACTTCATGAGTGGTTTATCAGCCCACAACAAGCACCCTTTTGCATGTGGTTTATCAACCCTAGGAAGCACCCTGAGTGGTTTCTCAAGAAGTCCCTTGGCAAGCACTCATTATGTTTCATTTTCATCCTCTTGCTCTTATAGCGACAATTTTCTCTTTTAGGGAATCTCATTCCCTCAACTCATGACTCTTTCCAGCTTTACTCATGAGCTCCACCAAGAAGAGGTCCAACCCTCACATTGTTGTGCATTTTCCTTTTTATCATTTCCTCAAGGGTCTCTTCATGTTGCTCTTGGATTATTCCTCTTCTTTTTCTCATTATTTACACCATAAAATTAATTTAAGGTGCCAACTAACCCCACTTGGTTTATCTTTCCTTTTCCCTCATAGATCATGGATTTGTGGTCCTACACTTCAAATCATTACATTAAAAAAATAAGGGGAAATGTACCAGGGGTGTCACAATAATGTGTCTATATAACCTAAAAGAATCGTGAAGTTTAGTTGGATTTCCACTTAGAATTTTCCATGCCTTCATGTTGAATAGAAGCACCAATTTTTGTGTGAGGTACAAGAATTCGGATATAGCAATTTATCACCATGTTCGAGTGTGTGTGCTCTACACCATTCATAATGAACATATGCAACATGAATGCATTGTTGTATCTAGTTGGGAAATCATATGGTCCATATGGTGTTATCATGAAGGAAAGAATAAACTGGACTTCACTACTTTTAAGTCATCAATACAATAACATATTTATACAATATTACATCTAATTTATTTTCTATTTAAAAATGAGATGTTTATATAATATCTCAATCATCTAATGAAACATTCAACAACTTCCTCATAGATTGGATTGGATAAGCTAATAATGTATGGAATCATTAATAGCTCATTTAACATCTCATTTAATACCTCTCTAGTTTATATTTAGATAAATATTGATTTTACATTTAAACACTTTGTATTAATATCTATTTTAAATTAAACATAATATATAATATACACAAACAATAGCACAACCACATTAGTAAATGTGGTTGATATATGCCAAAGGCATCATTTTACATCATTTATATGCCAATTAGCTTTTATAAATGAGGTCAACCAACATAATTTAAATAAAAATGACTTACATAATCAATATTGGTGTCTAGCTTATGCTAACTACACTGTTAACAATGGGGGATGTGCGCTCGGATTAGGGTTTTGAATTGTGCCCTGAGGAAGCGCCGACTGCCTGCAACGCGCTGCATCCGCTTCGCCTGACACTTCTGCTCCCTGCCTGCTTGATCGGGAAGACAGCGTCATTCATGGACTCGGATCAGGGGGGGGCATCAATGCCCTCCCCTTCCAACCTCAAAGCAAATGAGGAGGTCATCTTTGGATCCTTTGATCTGGACCTGCTCTGTCAAGGGCAGAAGAACCCAGAAAACAACAGCAACCTGCAAAGCGAGCAAGATCCAAATAATGACAAACCTCAGGTCTCCTCATCGACCTGCCGCCCAATAGCCAAGGAAAGACCGAGAATTGAGCTGCCAGGAGACATCATTGACAGCCGGATTGAGTTCATGCAAGAGCATGCAGTCATAGGGAAATTCATCGGGTTTTGGCCAACAGAACGAGCCTTAAGAGGATGGATAGCTGCCAAATGGAAGCCAAAAGGGGACATCACACTACAATTAGGAGCAAAAGGCTTCTTCACAGTTATATTCTACTGTCTGGAAGATAAGAATCGAATTCTGGAAGGAGGTCCGTATTTCTTCAACTCGGCAGGGCTCTACCTCAGGAACTGGAAACCCCGTTTCAACCCGGATAGCGAAGATCTGGCCTGGGCACCCGTCTGGATCAGGCTCTTCTCACTCCCGGAGGAATACTGGGCAGAGCAATGCCTTATGAAGATAGGCAATGGAGTGGGCAAATACATCAGAGCTGCTGAGGAGACAAAAAACCGTAAGTTTATTTCTTATGCTAGAATCTGTGTTTTTATAAGACTCAATGAAGCCCTTCCTGACTATGTTACCCTAACTCATAGAGATGAGGAATGGATTCAGCCTCTTGACTACGAGCATGTCCCATTCAGATGCCGTAGATGCCATGTGATAGGACACTTATTCAGGGACTGCCCCCTAAATGCCAAAACCAGTGCTCCTGAAACCTCTGATACCTCTCCCCAGGACGGATTCACCAAAGTCACCAATAGGAAACGTATGCACAAGAAGCCTCAAAATGGGCCAAAACCCCAGATTCCCAAAGCCCAGAATCAGGCTTCTAAGAATAGCTTTGAGTCCCTTAGCAATATCCCTGAGGATTCCGCCCCCTCCCATGAAATTTTGACAGCCCCTGATTCCCTTGCCCCTTCACCCAATGCCCCTGCATCCAAAACCAGCACTGTCTCTTCGGAAGATCGCCCTATAGACCAATCTCCTGTTCTCAGTATTAACCCTTATCGACCTTCTTCCTCTTCCAATCCCCCCCCTTTTAACCCCTCTTGGTCCAAACCGCCTTTGATCAACCCTATTATTCTCAGAAGAAGCCCAGAAAAGGATCCTGTGATCCATGAGGAAATGAAAATAGATGGGGAGGCATTCCTTCAGAAGGATTCAGAGATTAATCAGGAAGAAGGAAGCCAAATCCAAAGCATGCAGGAGGAACCAGAGAGCATTGATTTAAACGGCCTGAACATCATTGATCTAGAGCTAGCTTGCAGGAAACAAGCTTATGAGTCCATCACGGAGACAGACTTAGAAAAACTAGAAGAAGTTATCTCCAGAGCTTATCACCAAAACAAACTTGGCATTCATCCTGGCAGTGACTGGAATGATAATGCACGGCCAAAGGACTCCAAAAAAAGAGGAAGGAAGACAGATCTCCAAAGAACTATAGAGGTGGGAAAAATCCTGGTGGACTCAGGTAGGTATGCAAAGCTGACGAAGTACTACAGACCTGCACCAATCAGTTAAACCATGAAGCTTGTCTCTTGGAATTTAAGAGGGCTTAACAGCCCTGGAAAACAAAGAATGTTGAAAAAAATGATCAAGATAGAAAATCCGCAGATGTGTTTCCTCCAGGAAACCAAATGTAACGGTACATCACTCAGCCGCTTTCTTGCGAAAGCATGGCCAGGTTGCAAATCAGTTGCAGTCGATGCTTCAGGAGCTTCTGGGGGACTTGCTATAGCATGGAACTCACAAGCTGTCTCCCTCGCAGATTTTCATGCCTCCCACTTTTTTATTCAGGCAACCTTCCATATAATAGGAACTAATGTTCATGGCAACCTTTCCAATGTCTATTTTCCACAGGACTCCAGGAAAAAAAACGAGCTCCTTCAAACCATTGAGGTTCTAAACAGGAACAGGCAACATCCCCTCTGGATTGTGGGTGGAGATTTCAACATGATAACCAAGACTGAGGAGAAATCAGGAGGAAGATCAAGATTGGAACCAGAAGCATATCGTTTCAAGGACTTCATTCAATCAGCCTCTCTTATAGATCTTCAATTCTGCAATGGCACCTACACCTGGAGTAACCGCCGTAGGGGAAATCATCAAATCTCCTCAAAACTTGATAGATTTCTGATTTCAGACAATGCGATCCACCTTGGGGGAGACTTCACGGCAGAAATTCTCGCTCACTCTGGGTCCGACCACTGGCCAATTGCTTTGCATTGGCAAAGACCAGGGAATCATACCAGACGCCTGTTCCGCTTCGAAGCCTTCTGGCTATCCCACCCTGCATTCAAAAACTTCGTCAAATCAACCTGGGACTCCTTCACTCCGCCGGAGGGCACAAAAATGTACAGGTTTCAGCAACGTCTATGGTTCCTTAAAAGTCAATTAAAGCGCTGGAACAGGGAGACTTTTGGGAACATATTCGAGGAGCAGCAGAAATTAATAAAGGAGCTGAAGGAGCTTCATCAGAATATAATCAATGAAGGGCATACGGACGCAACACTAGATCAGGAAAGGCTCATATCAGACCGACTGGAGGAACGAAGGAAACAAGAGGAGATATACTGGCTACAGAAATCGAGAGTCAGATGGTTGCGTGAAGGAGAGCGCAACACTAAGTTCTTCCACAACACAGCAGTCCAAAGAAGAATGCACAACAACATACCCTTCCTCCAGAATCAGCAGGGGGCAAAAGTAGAAGAGCACAAGGAGATAGAACAGACCCTCCTTAATCACTTTCAACAAGTTCATAGGGAACCGGAGGGGGATAGACAAAGGGAGATTCGGAAAATTACCAGCAACATCCCCAAGCTCGTAAAAGATGAACATAATGAGCTCCTCATGCGTCCAATTGAGCCCCAGGAGGTCGATGAGGCAATGGCACAGATGAAAGATGGCAAGGCCCCAGGCCCGGATGGCTTCACCACTACCTTTTTTCACACTTTCTGGGATATGATCAAAATGGAAGTCTGGGATATAGTTGAGGAATCTAGAGCAATGAGATGGATTCTCCCTTCCCTCAACTCCACGTTCATTGCTCTCATTCCCAAAGAAGAGAACTCCATGACCCCCGACAAGTTCAGGCCCATTGCCCTGTGCAATGTAATATACAAAGTCATATCCAAAGTGATAGCAAATCGACTAAAACCTCTCCTTCCGATGCTCATCTCTCCGGAACAGTCGGGCTACGTTGAAGGAAGACAGATACTAGACGGCATTATTCTCTCTAATGAAATCATTCACTCGCTCAAGCTCTCCAAGCAGGCAGGTATGTTACTCAAGCTTGATCTATCCAAAGCATTTGATAAACTCAGTTGGTCTTACATTCACCACATGTTGATTGCTTTTGGATTCTGCTCCTCTTGGGTCCGTTGGATCATGAGTCTCATTACCTCATCCCACTTCTCGATTCTGGTCAATGGTTTCCCTTCATGCCCTTTCAAGCCCTCGCGAGGTATCAGGCAGGGAGATCCCCTATCCCCTTTTCTCTTTGTGCTCATGGCTGAAGGTCTAGGTAGGCACATTAAGCAGGCCCTCCTCTCTCAGCAGCTCAAAGGTATATCTATCCACCATTCCCCCACCTCCTCCCATCAACAATTTGTTGATGACACCATGCTCTACGGCTATCCTTCGGTCCAAGAAGCCTATCATCTGAAATCCCTGCTCAGAGACTTCTCTGCTGCCTCTGGCACCCAAGTCAATTGCTCCAAATCTCATATCTTCTTTTTCCACACCCCACCTGTAGTCAAAAATGCGATCACCCGTATTCTAGGCTTCTGTTCTGCCTCCCTCCCCTCCACCTACCTGGGAGCTCCTCTCACAGCCTCTGCAATTAAACAGCCAGCTTGGAGGATCATGCTTGAAAAGATTGAATCAAAGCTCTCTCTATGGACTCTTCGCTCTCTCAATATGGCTAGTCGAGTGGTTCTGATAAAGTCTGTCTTACAAGCCATGCCCCTTTACCTCTTTTCTATCCTAGCTGCTCCTAAATGGGTTCTAAAAAGACTAAGAAATCTGCAGCGAGATTTCCTATGGGGAAGCACAGAGACAAAGCGCAAATGGGCCTTGATAAAGTGGGACAACATATGCAAGCCCAAAATCCAGGGGGGCTTAGGCCTAAGGGACCCTGAGATCAGTAATACTATCATGAATGCTAAGATTTGGTGGCAATGGATAACGAACCTGGACAAACCATGGTCCAAAATTTGGAAAGCCAAATATGCTGATAACAGACCCCAGGAAGAACTCATAAGACTTAAGCCAATGGGCAGCGGATCGCTCATATGGAACGCAGCGAAGCAACACTATCAGTTAATTCAGAAACATAGCTTCTGGGAGATAAGGGATGGGCACTCGGCTCGCTTTTGGAGTGACGCCTGGAATCAAATGCCAAGTCTTGCCAGCATTCTATCGCCAGAACTTAATCAGCTCAGGTAGGAGCAGCTACTGGCAGCCGTCTATCAATTTTGGAACCAGGAAACAGTGAACGGATTCAGACAATGGTCATCAATAAATCAGATAGCGCATAATGCCAATATAGCACGTACAGAGGTTTTGGAGAATGAACTAAAGAAAAGAAGCATCCGAGCACAGGAAGGAATGGATATTCTCAGATGGGGTCACACACCGAAAGGATCCTATTCGACCACAGAGGCTTATAATCTGATTGGTGATTTCCCCATAAAGCCGGATCCTCTTTGGGGGCGAATCTGGAGTTTTAAAGCCTGGCCCAAAATAACCCACTTCCTCTGGATGGTGGGTCACCAGAAAATTCTCACATGGGACAAACTGAGGAAACGAAATTTTCAAGGGCCCTCAATTTGTCACAACTGCTTTCTTCATGAGGAAACACAGCAACATCTTCTAAACACCTGCCCTCTGGCCATCCAAATATGGGACAAGATAAGCTTCAGATGCCAAAGAAGATGCATAGTAAATAATGACATCATTGATACCATCAGGCAATGGCCCAAAAACCCTTATAGCTGCATGATTCTCAATCACCTCTGGAATATCATCCCGGGAATAACCCTTTGGAACATTTGGAAAGAAAGAAATCGCCGCATCTTCAAAAATCAGAGCTCCACAACAGAAGTCATATGGAATCGATTGAAAAGAAATCTTAGAGAATCAATGCTTCTGCAACCTTGGGCAAAAGAGGACTTCCCTACCGCTGACAATGAGAAAAATATTCTTGACAACTGGGAGCTACAAATTCATCAGGACTCCACAACAACTCAGAGAACCAACAGAATCATCAAAGACAACAGCAGATGGACTCCTCCTCCCAATAATTCCTACAAACTCAACTTTGATGGGGCCTCCAAGGGCAACCCAGGTCAAGCAGGGTTTGGGGGCATCATTCGAGATTCCAAAGGCAAACTCAAGCAACTTTACTATGGAAGCCTAGGATGGGACACCAATAACTCAGCCGAACTGGAAGGTCTCTGGCAAGGACTTTCAATTGCAAAGGAATTTAATCTCCAACCTCTTCTGGTAGAAGGAGACTCCCAGATCATCATCAATATGGAAAATAGAATACAAAATGGCTCTCAAACCAGGAAAGTGGCTCACAGCTGGAGACTTGAAGCAAGATTGAATAGTATAGAAAGAGAGCTTCTTCAAAACAGAGCTCTCTCTTTTCTTCACACAAAACGGGAAGGTAATAAGACTGCTGACCTTCTAGCCAACCTGGGCGTGGACTGTTCCCTGAACCTCCTATCAGGGAAGCTGGACATCATCCCTAACTCTCAAAAGGCTCAGGAATGCAAGAGGCTTATTCATTCTGATGCAGGATCCCCGGATGCGGGTGGTGGATTATCCCAACAGGACGAGGCACAGGTGTCGCCTCGTGCCCGTGACAGGTTGGTAAACCAGGCGCCGTCAAGGACTTAAGCGCTTCAGCGGTCATTCCAGGCATTCATTGCCGAGCAGGAGGGTGGGTAGACGGTACTGGAAGAATTCAATGCAGGTTCATTTCGTATCAACACATCGACCATTTCATTGCAGGATGCCAGACGGCCGCGACATTCCTGGTCTGAGCCATCTCTGCAACAGAGGCTGGGGAATTCGGATTGTAGAAGCTCGGGATTGTGAGATTCAGTGGTGGTATGCGGGAATTGCAGAGGGTGATGGCCCTCAGAGTGCAGTCAATGACCGAGAAGGCATAACCATCCCGCCGCTCCACATCTGGTGGCACAATTGCTTAAGAATTTGCTCGCAGAGCTCTGTGGACTCGGCCTCCAGTGATCGACAGTCTTGGAAGAAGGAGGCTCAATGGCCAGAACAAGGGAGAGGCAGCCGAGTAGAAGGGGTCGTGGAAGAGGAGCTTCCTCCCGTCGTCCAGCAGGGGAGGGATATCAACACTGTTGCTGCTGCAATTGCCACAGGAGAGCAACTGCAACTCCGTTGCCTGCTCAGCAGCTCGTGGAGGTCGGCAGCGCGGGGGAGGGAGAAGCAAGGCTTCCTGCATTCGGTTCAGTTGTCTTCTCCTTGGGCAGACCTGATGGGAACCAGAGCATCAACGCCCACATCACAATTATGTTCACTCAAGTGGCAGACGATGGAGCTGGTGCGGTGGTGCCTCCAGGCGGCGGGGGAGAGGAGGCATCGGAAACGCAAGCAGGGCCCGCGGTGCAGCCACAATTGCCACCAGGTGGAGGAGAAGGGGAGGCGACAGAGGCACAATCAGAGCAGGAAGCAGGAGGCAAAGGGAAGGCGCCCATGGAAATTTACACGCCCTCCCTGGGACCAGCACCACGGGGCTTCACTGAGGAAGCGTGGAGGGCGAGATGGGAAGGAGTGGAAGAAGGACAGGGATGGGCGCGAATTGTGGAAGAACAGGGCCCCTGTGAGGAGGCTGAGCAGCAGCTCGCAGGCCTTCAACCGCCATCTGCGAACATCCAGGAATGAAGCTTTGCCGGGTAATCCTTTTTTGCAAGTTGATCATGCAGAATTTATGTCTGGTTGCCACCTCTTACAGTCAGTCTTGGTCAGTCGCCTCTGCGTGGGCATTCACGTGTCTAGTTAGCATCATTCAGCACCTCGGTGCTTCTGTTTCTGTTAGTCAAGTAAATCAATGTCAATTTTGGACAAGGTCATGGTTAACTAGCTGCAGCTGCCCCTGTGTGGGAGACTCAGAAAGCTGGTTTTTTGTAAACTCAGTACCTGTAAGGGGCTCTTCCATGCTCAGCATGCGTATCAGTTGTAAAACTCCTCTGTATTATAATATAAATAGTTAGATAGTCTTTTACCGAGAAAAAAAAATTGGTGTCTAGCTTTCTTTTTTATTGTCACACAATTCTTTCTTGATTTTGATCATGATTTTACATGCCATTGTCCTAGTTATAATGAGGTCTTCTGATTGTGCTTGACTCCAAATTGAATTTAGGGTTTTTAAATTCTTTTATGAATATCTCATGTTTTCTTGTTCTTTCCTATAACAATATATATGGAAAATGATTATCTACAACATATAATTATTAGGTAAAGTGAAGCTCAATGAATAAACCATAAATCTATCAATATAAAGAAAATGAAATTCCAAATTTTGACTTTATAGACCTAGACATTAATTTCTATAACAAAATAAGAAAACCCCCATCTCGGCAAACATGGATATCACAGATATGAAAGATAGAATCAAAATGTAAGTATTTCTATGTAAAAGTAAGAAAAAATGTTTCATTTCATATGGCCTCATACATGCATTAAAGACTATGGAGCATAAGAACTAGAAAATTTCCCAAAGAAGGAGAGATCCTCTATAAAGAAAGAAAGAGATTTTTAATAAAGTAGGAAATCATTTACATTGACTGTAATTTTCCCAAATGCTTTGCTTTAACTGAATTACTAGAGTGACATATTTACAAAATAATAATGTGATTATGGCCTCCATAGGCCTCTTTGTAAAAATCCTAAAATAGAAATTCCATCAGTGAGTAGGTTTATTAACAGTATTGAAAACCCTGTTAAAGGAAGAGTTGAGCACCTTTTGTAATTATGATAAAAAGGGGAATGAAATTTGTAATAGTCTACTCTTGGAAAGCTAGAGCGAAGCCCAAATTCCTTAGCTCGAGTCTTTAGTATGATAAAAAGGATAGAGATTTATTATGGCCACCAAAATCATTTTACCTCTACAAGGAGGAACGAAGTCTCCATGGAATTATCCTTCCACAGAAGGGAGATTCTTAACTTCTCAATTCTTGTATACCAACTACAAACTCTCCTTGAATTAGCATGGGTAGGGTTTCAGAATTCAACTTACCTAGGAGAAAAAAATTGGAAAAAGGCAGAGTTGGGTTGCATCCTTCTACTAGCAAGTCGCTGCAAACAAATCCTCGACAAAGGGTCTAAGCTGTTGTCAAACCAGGCTACAATGATTGAACTCATGAAAAACACGGACAAGAAATATATATATATATATATATATATATTATAGCCATGAGAAAGAAAATAAATGGAGTTAAGAAGTCAGAACAAAACTTGGTGCACGTATTTGGCTTCAATCGCATGTACAATATTTAATTAACTCCCGAAAATTCTCACCGTTGGATATAACAGTTGGGTAAGGAATGCGTTGGTGTTGCGTCATGGAAACAAATCCCAAAAGCCGGCCACAATTTCAATAAGGAAAATGGATATTGAAATGGAACAATTTCAACCCGTCTAACGACTCCATTGATAAATAATTTACTATTAAATTAAAATTAATCATTATTTTATTAATTATTTTTTAATAAATTAATAATAAAAATAGATTCATATTTTTTATATTATATAAATGGTTGAATTATATATTAAATGAAAAATATTCGTAAATTATCAAATTTTAATTATTCATCATTTAAAAACTTTAACTTCCTCAAACCCCGATTCTAACATAGACCACACACCCAATTCTAATATAAACCCCCCACACACATTCTGCTTAATTATCTTTAACACATTTTAAACTTTTGAATAACGATGTTTGACTCTTCCTAATGAGTACAAATGGAGTAAGTTTGGGTTTTGTTTTTTATTAAGGGAAAGCATAATATTCATGGCTTCGTTTTTACACTCTGCTATATTTAGCTCGAAATATTGAAAAGCAATTTAAAGTACACGTTACATCACATATAAATCTAGATAATGCCAAAAACCGTAAAATATTTAATTTCCCTTCGAATAATACAAAAGTAAAGTTTAAGTTTAAATTAAAATGTGGGAAAGAGACGTCATGGCTACTTAAACTATTCAAGAAGGATGTGGAGCGATTTGATGTCGACACATAACAATATATAACTATTTTCGTTCGCATCGATTTACCCTATCTCTAATTTTATCGATTTAATTTGACAACATCTCTAATTTTAGCTTAATATAGAGAACCCACCCAATTACCATTTCCTTTGAAAATGCCTTTTTTATGACTAAAGTTCATATATTATATATAATCTCAACCACCCTTTCCTTTGAATAGGCCACATTTTGATGGCTGAGTGCTAAAAGATATATTTATATATATTACTATCATTTTTAAAGGAAAGCCACCATTGGGTGATTGAAGTGATAAAGAATATATATAAAAATGGTGATGGTTGAGTGCTAAATTATATATAGGTGAGGCTATTTTGTATATTATGTTTTATAGGGTTATTTTTTCTTGAATTTTACATTATTTTTTTATCCTACATTTTTTTTTATTTTAAAAATAATTATAAAAATAAACATATAAATAATAATATGGATTACTAAAAGCTCCAAGGGATAGTTCAAAATCGGTCGAGTTCCCGTGCTAAGTCTTCCCCAGTTGGGAGTCACGGGTTAATCTCCTCACGCGCCTCGGGTTTGGCCTGTTTATGGCCACGGGCAGATCCCTTGGGTGGAACTGCCTGCTCCTACGTGGATGTAGCGCCCAACCCTTGAGTGCCTGAACCACAAGAAAAAATAAATATGATTACTAACAAAATTAGAAATATGATTACTAATCAATTTATAATATAAAGTATTATAAATATCATTTTTAAAAGATAAAGGAAAATTCACTTATTACACTTCTAAACTATTTCTAAACTCTTTGAAGGATACTTATCCTTAAAAATCTAACAGGTAATAAATCTAATCTTTTATTTTGGTTTTTCTATGTTTTTGTACATGTATTTAAATTTGAAATAATAAAAGTTTATAATTTATCTATAATATAATTTAAATGTAAATGTTTGTATAATCTTTAAATTTTATTGAAACAATTTAAATTATAGAGAAAATCTTCATTCAGAATTCCTTCAAGCAATAGTATTGATGTTTTGCCAATTCTATGTTAGTAACTGTGTTTAGTCTATTTTTAACTATGTTTAGTCTATTTTTTTATTGTAAATTTTTATTTTTTTGACATTACATATCATCTTTTCTATCCATAATATTGAAGATAAGAATAGCCTGTAACTATTGCACACTTATATGATTAGGGATATTTTGGCAATGATTGTATCACAATTTTATATCTTTATGTTTCAAGATGATTAAATGATGAGAAATTGGGAGCTAAAGGAAACACAAGTTTTAGGGAAAGCCACCATACTTGTTACCACATTGTCACCTTTACTTCTACTGTTATGAAGGCCAAGGATAAAAATCATGGAGTTTAATTGATTCTTTTTGGACCTATATAAGGCATTTGACATGGTTCCTCAATGCAGACTCATTGAAAGGCTTAAGGTTGTAGGTCTTCTAGAATTTATAATTTGACATGGTTTGAGACTTTTGACTCCCTCATTAGTAGAGTACATACAAGTATTAGTAGTGCATAGAGAATCCAAAGCACTACAGAAGTTAAACAATATTTTCTACTCTCTCCCACTTTTTGGTCTTTGAATTGAAGAACCACAAGAGATCATAATAAACATATTAGGTGAGATAGGTGTTTACTAACTCTTAGGAGAATATATAGAATATCCTTCGTTTTTGCAAATGGTACTATTTTGATGTCTTCTTGCGTGAAAGGTCTTTAAAAACAAAAAAAACATATTTTTTTCCTTTTGCAACCTAGTTCCTTTAGGGTAACATGGGAGAAATAAAAGATAAAGCTTGCACTGACTCGAAGAAATAGGAAAATAATGCCATTCTCACTTATACTCATGAGCGAGTGGATATGATCTCATTTTACACATATTTATGTAGAATTTTCCAATAGATTCACAAGCTCATGCAATTTACTAAAGAACAGGACAAGAATCTACTTCTACTCTCAACTAGTGGAAGCTAATAGATCGATGAAAACAATATGAACAAGAAGATGACAAATCAATGACACATAATGCAATAAGTTTTTCTGGGGAAAGCCACTACTCAAAACCTTGCCTATCTATATTGCATTAATCAGAAACATGAGTGAAGATACAAAGCTTGCTCTCACTAGAACAATTATGCACAAGTATTCTCAACTCTCTACCTCACAAACCCGCTATTAACCAACACATAGCTAATTTCCACTGCCTACCAAGCCCCTATTTCCTTGTGCAATTCCTAAGATGAATAACCCGTATTTAAAGGGAATTCATGCTTCCAAAACTGTGCAATCCAAACATAGGTCCTTTTCTGATTGCATGCATGATATTTACAACCCAGTAAATCATACAACTGATAGTACAATGTTCTCGCACTCTAGTCTCAAATGGGCCTTTCTCTAAATTGACATGCATGAGTTTCTCATGAGGGAATCTTTAGTTAACCAGAGTAACACTTGTGGATGCACCAGTGCACTAGCTGACTGTTAGTCCTCTATTAGTTCAAAAAACAGTTAGAACTAATTTAACTGAGCATAACTCAATAAACTGAGTTATCTAATTACAACTCAATTTAAACTCATATTGGACCCCTAAAATTTAGGTAGAACATATACATGACTACAGAAAGACTTCCAACTCGAAATTCCTAAGATAATTAAGTTAATTAAACTTAATTAACTATTTTCAAGTTGCTATGAGAATATAATTCGATTTTAATTCTTAGTTTAATTCAAGGAAAAATTAAACTAGAATTTCTTGTTGTCATTTCTCAACAATTTAAGAGCGTTATTTTTGAACCTGTTATGCAACCAACTCACAAAATAGAAGAAAAGATAGAGCAACAACTTCAAATCAGCCTCTTCGAGGGGGCAACCTCCTTTACATTACACAAATGAACAATTCTTAGATGATACAAATGACAAAACCTCCTTTCTATA
>APFE030568906.1:21604-51408 GCA_000404065.3 Pinus taeda
ATAAAGGTTTTTGTGAAGTCTGGTGTAGCTAAGACTGGTGCTTGGCACATTGCCTCTTTAAGATGTTCAAAGGCCTTCGTTGCTTCTGGAGTCCATGAAATTGCATATTTCTTCAATAATGTTGTTAGAGGTGCTACTATTCTCCCATAATTCTTAACAAACTTGTGGTAATACCTTATCAACTCGAGAAATCATCACAGATGTTTTATGGATGTGGGGATTTTCCATTCCTTAATGGCTTTAATTTTGCTAGGGCCTTCATTAACACCTTCATGAGATACAATATGACCCAGATATTCCACTTCTTGTACTCCAAAGAAACATTTGGTGCTTTTTGCATATAGTTGTTTCTCCTCCAATAGTTTGAGCACCTTGTCAACATGTCGAACATGATCCTTCCAAGACTTGCTATAGATTAGTATATCATCAAAAATACTAACACAAAGGAATACATCAAACCTTGAAATGTAGAAGGTGCATTGGTAAGGCCAAAAGGCATGACCAAAAATTCATAATGACCCTCATGAGTTCTAAAAGTTTTTTTCAAAATGTCTTCAGTCTTCATTTTGATTTGATGATATCCTGAACGAAGATCCAACTTAGTGAAGTAAATTTATCCATGCAATTCATCTAATAATTCATCAATGATGGGAATGGGAAATTTTATCTTTAATAGTGAGCTTGTTGAGCTCCCTATAATCCAGAAACATGCACCATGATCCATCTTTCTTGTGCACCAATACTACTGGAGAAGAAAAAGAAATTTGACTAGGTTGAATTATACCAGCCTCTAGCATTTCTGCAACCATACGTTCAATTTCACTCTTTTGGGCATAGGGGTATCTGTAAGGCTTGATGTTTGGAGGAACACTTCTTGGAATCAAATAAATAGCATGATCATGATCATGAATAGGTGGGAGGCCTTTGGGAGTATCAAATACCTTGGAATGATTGTCCAAGACTTTTTGGAGATTTGGAGAAATAGATGATTTCGATGTGGGAACTTCTAGTGAACATAATTGTCCAATTACACCTCGTTGTTCTTTCTTTGGAAGCTTTTCCATTCCGTTAGAGCTAATTGTCTTTTCCTTTTTCCCTGTGATACCCCTTAATTCAACTTCCTTTCATTCCGAAACAAATTTCGTGAAAATTTCTTAGAAATTAAAAGCTATTGTACCTAAGGGTTGTAGCCATTGGAATCCTAATACAACACCAGCACCACCCATTGGAATGGAAATCATTGGGTTATTCAATACATATTCTCCCATGGATAGCTTGATATTATGGCACTTTCAAGAGAAATTTATGGTTCCTCCACTTGAAACCATCACTTGACACTCTGGTGTTGGATATAGGAAGTAATTCAATTCCTTGGATATCTTACAATGAATATAATTATGGGTACTGCCCGAATCAATCAATACTATTACCTTTTTCTTCTTGATATGTCCTTCTATCTTGATAGTTTGAGGAGTGGTAATTCCAACCAATTCATTACAAGATATGGTCAGATTCATTTCTTCTTTCTCTAGGGTTTGTTCTTGGGGTATATCCTCTTCTTTTGATGTTTCTTGTTCATTTTCTTCCTCCTCTTCATAATCTATATAAAAATATTTATTCTCAGCACACTTATGACCTTTAATGTATTTGCTATCATAACTGTATAAAGCCCTTTTGCTCTTTTTTCTTTCAATTGTTGTGGTGTCAACCTTGTAGGTTGTGGAAGGCCAGGGGTAACAACACTTCCATCTTTATAGTCGTGAGTGGTAGGCTTCCTTGTTGCCATAATTTTGCTTTCCATTTTTCTTGTCAACCTGAATGCCTTCTCCAATGAATCAAGTTCCCAAAGGCAAACCTCACGTTGGATGTTATCCTTTAAAGTCCCTATCAACACATCAATCCTATGCACCTCTGGAATATCTTTTACCCTTATATTTAATTTTTGGAAGTCCTCAATGTGCTCCATCATTAAACCCTATTGTTTGAGATTTACCAATTGGCTAAAAAAGGTGTTGCTTTTTGTATCCTCATAATGTGCTATCATTTCTTCTATAAAAATTGCCCAAGTGACAATTTGTTTACGAGTGCAAAGCCATCGATACCATAAAAACTAATTTGGTTCCAAATATAAAGTTGCAATGCGTACCTTTTGTGTATTTTTCAAATTATGGAGATCAAAATATTGTTCCATCTGTAGTATCCATGTTACAGGATCCTTGCCATCAAACTTCCTCATATCTATCTTTGGAACATGGTGGGTCTTCGATCCAATGTTGGAATCTATGAAATCATGATTAACATTTCTTTTGTTCTTATCATGAGTTTCATTTACTACCCTTTCGTCATTAGTAAGCATTTCTTGTAGCAAATTTGTCAAATCTGTCTTCAAATCTTCCATGTTGCCTTTTAAGTTTTTCTTCTATACCATCCATCTTAACTTCCACGCCTTTATTTAAACCATCTATCTTAGCTTCCACATATTTATTTAAACCATCCATATTAGCTTCCATGCCATCCATCTCCACGCCTTTCTTTAAACCATCCATATTAGCTTTTGCTGCTTTTTGTGAGACTGAATTTTGTTGCACTTGGTCTCGTAATTTTGATATATCATGTTGCATTTCTTCCTCTTCTTCATGATTCATGCTAGAGATTTTTGGTTGCTTACTAGGTGTTTCCATTTTCTTTATTCAAGGCATCAATTAATGATAATAGTGCTTCACTATGCCCTTTGAATTCCTTCAAACTAATTTTTCAACCAAACTTATGCAAAATAAAATTTAAAAAAAAAAAAAACTACACATCTTCTTTTCACTTTGTAGGAGCTCGATACTGAATATATTTTAACTCTGTAATTGCAGATCTCCAAGGTCTGAAATTGTTTCTTGCAGTAGCCCTCCAAGTCCTCTTTCCAACCTCGCAAGTCTAATCAATATTGGATTCTCCAAGGAAGAGTTATGTCAAATCTCTCATGATGACCTGATTATAGACTAGTTCAATAGAGTGAACTTGTACGAAGTTCCATGTGTCATTGTTTCAACCTTAGGACCTGAGACCAATACACAAAAAACTAAAGTCCGTCCTTTCTATAACTTTTGACAAAATTTCAATCCAATGCTTAGAGAGAAAGTTATGACGATTTTCCCCAGGTCACCTGTTTGAGATATAATTCGGGAGCCTGCAGAAACCCTAACTTCCTTGGATCATATGTCCAAAAATATAACGAGACAAGATCTGAAATTCAGGTCCGAGGTTCATCGTGATTTTGTCTCAAATGGTTTTAATTTTAGCTTCTGAAACGTTGTAGAAAAAACGTTATAGCGAAAACTCCACGATGACCTGTTTGGGGCAGCGAAACCCTAGAATCCAAAGCTCTGATACCAATTGTTATGCAACCAGCTCACAAAATAGAAGAAAAGATAGAGCAACAACTTCAAAATCAGCCTCTTCGAGGGGGCAACCTCTTTTACATTACACAAATAAACAATTCTTGGATGATACAAATGGCCAAACCTCCTTTCTATATATAGGAGTCTAAGGGGTCACAATATAATCAAAGCTGACATAACAATAATAATATAAGGGCACAACGATAACAATAGTGGACTTCTATAGGGCACAATAATAACTATATGGGGACAATAGGGGCACAAAAATAACAATAAGAGCTACAAAGAAAATAGTAATGGTGGAATCACTAGTATTATAGGGACCTAACAAGACCAAACTTCAATTTGAAACTAATAGAAGAGTATTATTTCAGTGAAGGTTACACAACCCTTACTTCACTTGAGATGCAACATTTCCAACTTCAATTTCATAACATCTAGGTAAAGATCCATCTATGCCATTCCCTAGTCACATGTACTTTTCATTATGGATGTGACATTTGTGAACCTTACCTTCATTCTACAAATCAAAGATAAATAAAGAGAGTCATTGTTTCAATACTCTCTAAAGACATCCATGTAAAGAGATGAGTACCTCAAACCATCATTCATACGAAGTTTGACACTTCCCCACTCTCTATCTTTGTGGTTATCTAGATTTTTAATGATGATTCATAAACTTAAGCAAATGGGCCCCTTCAGATGGGTCATCCTAGGTACCCGTATTTTGCAATCAAGTATGTTAGATCCTCCTCATTTCTTTGGCTAAATTAGTATTGATATTGATAAGTTGCCTCTAAACAAATTCTTAATGGATGCATTAGAATCCTTTGAAAGAGAGATGGAAAGGGGTATGCTCTCGCTAAAGGCCCATTAATAACATAATATGTATCTACATATTAGTGATAGGCTTATTGGACCTTGTAGATACACCAAAATCTAATGCTCTTTAATGTGAGACTTCCCTTGAACAAACTAGAGTTTTCTCCATTAAAAGCTTTTATTGAGATAGGTTCCAATATTGCTTGGGAGTATCGTACTTGTTGAACCTATTCCCCAAGTTAGGAGGGAAAGGACCACTTGGTCTTCAAATGCTCACCATAGTATGAGATCAAAGGTCAACACATCTATCTTGTTAGGGACTCAAACAACTCATTCCAAGATTTTATGGTGTATGAGGATCAAAGATGCTTAATCCTATGCTTTTAGGAGTTGTTTGACCTATGCAATTGTCTTGCTTGAAATAAATGTTCTATAACGACCTATACAAGTTTAGTGCTTCCTACTTTCAACCAAGCCAAAGCATAGAGAGATCACATAGAAATCTAATTGACATAACCAAAAAATACAGTAAACAATGAAAATCTTTTTGGCAAATGATCATAATAGAGTTCTTTTCAACCTCAAATGGTAGAAGAAATGTCTTGGAACAAGATGAACTAATCATTTTAATGCAAGCTCTGATTTTTAAACTTCTTTATTTCCATTTATATTTGTATTCTTACTTTATAAAATTTCTATATATAAAAATGTACTTACAATCTATTAATTTCTTTCAAATATCGTAATTTATTAATTTCCTAAAAAAATTAAAAATTTATATTCTCTATAACGAGTATTATAACCTTTTTGATAACTTTAAAAACAAACGTCTTTGAACTTTATTCAACAATTGTGCGTTATAATTATCGAGTATATACATATGTAAATATACAATAATTATAATATTACGATAAATATGTAATGAGATTAATATACTTTAAATTACATATTTTTTTAAAGTATTTTTTAATTTTAAAATTTACTTTAAAACTTGGAAAATTTATATATTTGGTTTTATAATTAAAAAAAATATTAGTTTTAATAAAAAATTATAAAACATAAATAAATCATTCTAAATTATAATAAAGAAGTGTGGGTTTTATTAAAACAATAGATACACAATTATATATATGAATGAGGTCATATATGTTTGTGAGAAATTATTAAAGATCATATGTATAGGGAGATTATTTTTGTTTTCAAAGGAAAAATGGAATTAATTTTTAGATTGAATGAGGAGCATTTACAAATAAAAGTTAAGGTTTATATTTCTTTCAAGGTTTTTTTTCACAAGGATTTCAATATAAAAAAATAAAAAATTATTGCTATCAAAGATTCAAGTGTCATTGTTAAATTGATGGTTATGAACTTAATCTAAGTAGATAACAAACTAGCCTTGATAGTAGCTCAAACCAACAATGAGACTGTTAATATGACCAAGGTCTCATACTTTCAATTTTTTAAAGATATTAATTTGTAGGCTAATTCGTTCACTAGCGAAGCCATCTTTCTCAATCAAGCGGGTTTGAAACAAATTGGGGGTGTTTTCATTGTTACAACCCCTAAGCATCCATAGTTTATGAATTCAAGTCATGTTGTATCTTCATTAACTAACACATGTTTTTTCATCTCTCATATCAATCTTCAAGCATATGGAGGGGATATACAAATATGCAACCTCATTGTCATTGTTAAATTGATGGTTATGAACTTAATCTTAGTAGATAACAAACTAGCCTTGATAGTAGCTCAAACCAACAATGAGACTGTTAATATGACCAAGGTCTCATACTTTCAAATTTTTAAAGATATTAATTTGTAGGCTAATTTGTTCACTAGTGAAGCCATCTTTCTCAATCAAGCGGGTTTCAAACAAATTGGGGGTGTTTTCATTGTTACAACCCCTAAGCATCCATAGTTTATGAATTCAAGTCATGTTGTATCTTCATTAACTAACACATGTTTTTTCATCTCTCATATCAATCTTCAAGCATATGGAGGGGATATACAAATATGCAACCTCATCTCCTTGCATGTGAGGAATTAATCGACATCCTACCTATTGATCCTTCATTATCATTTCTTATTGGGAAGGTGGGATTATGGAGCAAATCTAGGTTGGATTTTGATGTGACTTCAAGAGTATCATCGATTAGACTCAAACCCACTTAGTAAGAATTTTCTATGATCTACCGTTGTCTTGTGGGTTATTTGGATGTACATAAAATATAATTTCTAGAGTTCTTTGGTTGTCTAAACACACCTAGATCTTGGTATATAGAATTTGTCTTGGGATTTTCGGTTTGGAATAGACATAGTTTATTATTCCTCTATTATCTCGCAACGCCCACATCTTTGTGTGTTTATGTTCCATTAGTGATCAAAATTTTCACTCGGTGCATTGTTTTTTATTAATCTAGGATATGCCATTTTGGTTATGGTTAGGAATGGTTGTGCTGGAATCCCCAATTCAAGTCTTATATATTTCTGAAAATGTAGTGTTTTAGTTGTATTATTTCTAGGCTTTAGTATAGAACCTTCTATATGTGTGGAAATTAGCTCTCAATTCAATACCAATTTGACTTTACCACCCTCATGTTTCTTTGTTTTGTGTTTAGACAATATGGATTACATAGACATGTAGAGAACTCTTTGAAGGCATGAAGAGTCTGTCCAATGTAACAGATCCTTTTTGTTTTCATTGACATCAAAAGTACATGAAAATTAACATCAATGTGCTAGATAGAATGTGGTAGTTATGAACCTCCTGGCCCAACAAGGGCAAGAATTAAAGTATTGAAAGCAGAGTGCAACTTGCTTAGGAACTTGGTTATCGATATTGACAAAGATTCTCAATCAATGGCTTCAAATCATAGGATGTCAATTAAGTTTATTTATGCAAATTACTCAAAGGAGGAAATAGTGCATTAAATAAAAGATGACATGGACATCGATTAACATAATTATTTTCCCAACTATGTTAATCAAGAGGATGTCAATAGACATCACATATTTTGTTGCTATTTATGTTTTCAAAGTAATCAAAATAATAAGAATTTTCAATACATAGTTTACTCGTAAAATCACTAAGATGTAATAATTAAGGGCATTTGCACACTCTTTGGTGGTTGATGAGATTTCCCAATTTTACTTGAAACTCTCAATAGTATTTTTTATATACTTTCTATTAACTTTTAGCCAGTGTTAAGGGCATTTGCACACTCTTTTTGGTGGTTGATGAGATTTCCCAATTTTACTTGAAACTCTCAATAATATTTTTATATACTGTCTATTAACATAGTGTCAATGTTAATGGATAGCAAAAGGTTGGATAGCAAAATGATCTACTCACTTCTGGGGTGCTATTATCAAGATTGTATGAGGCTCTATCAAACTTGGACACCTTGTGGGATAATTTTTACCTCTGCATGTAGCTTCTACCTCACCCTCTTCCCTAGGGTGGTGCCAACCCCATTTTAGATGAAAGAACAACCTCCCTACCTATGTGGTGCTATCTCTAGGGTTATGTGAAGCTCGATTGAGCTTGGATGCCTTGTAGCACAATTTTTATCTCCACAGGTGGCTCCTACCTTCAACCTTCCCCTTGGGCTGAGGTTAGCCTCAATGTTGGATGGAAAACTATCTTCCACGTACCATATGCTTACATCATGATTGTGCAAAATTTTCAAAGATAACTTCCACCAGCAACCTCTCCCATGAAATTTAAACTACTAATCTAATAAAAAATAAACTCCAAACAAACCAACTAGCCACTATAAGTCTATAATTAATTAAAAATAAATCTAAGCACAAAATACACCTGTAATAGAAATTACACCTCTCAAATGGATTCTTCTGTGATTCATGATTTAGTGATTAAAATCTTCAGGAAAATACATAATTCTTCGAGGATCATCCAATCTATGAACAGACTCACCACCAATTTTATTTGGGGTGGTCAGACTGGAAAAAGGAAGTATCATCTCTCGAAACTCTCTTTTATATCTGCTCCAAAAAGCATTGGTGGCTGGGGTCTTTTAGACATGCATTCTTTTGGAAAGGCCCTACTCTACAAGTCATTATGGAGGGGTATATATGATCAAGGCATATGGAGTTCGATTATTCAGGATAAATATCTGGGAAGAAAAGACCTTTCCTATTGGATCAGGAAAGGATGCATTGGCCCGACTCATGGATCTCCGATATGGTTGAGTCTGCGGAAATTTGAGAAATTGATCCTGAAGAATCTGATATGGCGTTTTCAAACGGGAGACAAGATTCTGATTGGAAGAGACACCTTTCTGTGTGGAAAGGAGGAGATATGCGTTCCTGATTTTTTGTTGGATTTTTTGCACAGGAAGGGCATATTCTTTTGGGATGCCCTGATCAGCAGATGGCAAGGCCCTTTTCCTATCTGGTGTGAGGCTAAATGTCTAAATATGCTGGTGGAAATTGCTTTATCATGGGAACATATAAAATCAAAGCTCAGAAATGGTGGGTTTTTTCGATCAACTGATCATGACTACCTAATATGGCGGAACTCTGATAGGATGGAATCCATCTATGTTAGGGATATATATCGGCTTTTGATTTCTAATAGTCGACAACAAAGTACCTATACCTTCCCGAGCATCTTCTGGAAAACTGGATGTCAGTCTAAAATGGTTTACTTTTCCTGGTTGACATTTCATAATAAAAATTTGACATGGGAGAATTTAAAAAAACGTGGTTGGCTAGGTCCAGGCTTATGTCCCTTATGTAGTTCTACAGAGGAGGACAACTCTCACCTTTTTTTACTCTGTAAGGAATCTCGGCAGATTTGGATGCTCTTGGAAAAGTTTTATGGGCTTCATTTCGATCCTCCCTTGTCGATCATGGACGCTTTCATTTGGTGCAGTAAGTAAAAAGTTCCTTGGCGATCCATTTTTATCATTACACTATGGTGTATCTGGAGATGGTGGAATGATTTTATCTTCAAAAATAAAAGATCTCCGTTGATGGATATTTTCTTCAACATTTGTGCATTTTATGAGGATATTCCATCACCTTCCCTTTTGTCAAAGATGTCACATGATTCACTTTCTCAAAAGATGCCTTCCTCTCTGCCCAGGGCATTTTTCGATGGGGCCGAATAGAACGGTCTTTGTGGCTGCGGTTTTCATATAGTGACTGATGAAGTCAGTTCTTTCTCCATTCATTGGAACGGAGGAAGAGGTTCAAACATGATGGCCGAGGCGATGGCCCTCTCTGGTCTCTTGAGCTTTTGTCTCTTTTTAGACCTCCATGATGTCTCAATATATGGTGACTCTCAAGTGCTAGTAAATTTTGTTACCGGAAAAAACTCTATCACAAAGTCTCATCTCACTCGCTGGCTGGATCGGATCCGGTTTTTATGGAACTCCTTAAATGGTGGTTCTATAAAACACATTCACAGGGAGCTAAACCAAGAAGCTGATCGTCTCTCTAAAAAAGGCCTTCTTGATGATCTGGAAGTGTGGCACTTACAGGGTTACTCAAATGGCAAAAATTTCTTCATACAAGACTTTTTCCCTCCCTACTTCTAGTCATCAATGTTCATATTTTCCATCTGTTTTATCTGCTGAGTTTTTTAGTCGAAAGGGTCTATGATCTATATGTTATGAGTTTTTTGGGTTTTTGAAGAGGTACTTACACATCTCTATGATCAATTCCTGGGTATGGCAGACAGTTTGATTTTCTCATTTATCCTAGCAAATGGTGATCTTTTCCTCTGATCTAGTTTTTTGTTCTTTGATCATATCCGATATATGCTGATTTATGTTCTACATGCTCTTAATGCTCTATCGATCATGTCATGATCTGATATATCGAAGTTATGTTTTTTCTCGAATAATTGCTATATCATAAGCAACATATGTATATCCTAACTATTTTGTACTATACTCACTTTTATATTTCTTATATAAATAATATTATGCTTTTTCTGCCACGACGAAAAAGTTATTGACACAAAACACCACAGCTTGCGCAAACATCTTATAAAATGGAAGGGCATAGAACACCACAGCCGGCGCAAAATCTTATAAAATGGAAGGGCATGGTTTGATCTTGGATAGAATCTTGAGGAAAAGCCAGCCTCCCTTCTCCGTCCCGACAGGCGATCGACAGAAATATGTTATTTTACTCCATAGCTACGAAAATCCTCCAAGCTGAGGCGATGGAGAAATTGCTTGGGAGCATGAGGAGTATAGTTCTTCGCACTCGCTACTTCTCCACAGTTGTTTCTAAGTGAGTTAAAATCAATTCCCCTTTCGTTTTTGAAATTAATTTTGCTGTTTGCCACGCATAATAGATTTTCAGAGTGCCTTTGTGTTGTAAAGTATTGGTGTTGCCTCATTAACCAGTGGGACGAACGTATTACTGTGGTAGTGCAAGGGAAGAGATGAGCCCTACAAAGAATTCCCATTTTAAAGACCTGAAGCCGTGCGAGGCCAACAGAGATCCATTATCGCCAATAAGTTTCCTGGAAAGAGCAAGCAGCGTGTATAGAGAAGGAACTTCAGTAGTCTATGGATCTACTCGATTTACATGGGCGGAAACAGCAGAGCGCTGTCGCAGGCTTGCCTCCGTGCTTCGCTCTCTCAATGTCAAAACAGGGGACGTTGTAAGTTATAGACAAAACTGTGGCTCATTTTTATGCCTTCAAAACGATCTTCTTTGGGAAATTTGTTTGTATAGCTCCATATTTCTTTAATTTATCCGGAAAAAGAAGAGATGAACAAATATCCATTCATATTGTCTGTTTCAAAGTGTTTATAACTAGGCCCTTCAGATGACTAGGGAGGTTTTTCTTATATGATTGCATCGCCTAATACATTATAAAAACCTGTAAGCTTAGTTTGGATTCGATTCTTGCTTGTACATGGTTGCCCCTCTTATCGATTTACAGTCGTGTAATTAAACGCAAGTGTGATCAGAGGAAATTTGACAGATCAGATTCCTTAAGTGACAACCCCATCTTTTTAGGAAGGAACTCCGATAAAACCTCCATATTAATTAGAATTCATCCAGCTCTTTCATTACCTATGTCCAAATAGAGCAAGTACATGAAGAAGACAGAACACTGTGGGGCAGATTCCACACACTATAGACAGACGGTAAATGGTAACTGGGGCTCTTCTAAGCTCAGAGGACCTTACGTTCTCTGCACGCTTCTTTCCGCAGTTTACTCTTTCTTCAGTTTTTTATATCTACTCCTAAAAGTTTTGCAGATTTTAAAGTTGTCTTTTAGGTGTAAGTCCTTAGCCTGTCTCATTCAAGTATTTACAACCTCTGTCACTCTAGTATTAGCAACATAGAGCCAATTTTAATTTTGGACTTATTATCAACATAGAGCCCTTCCCCCAACTTATCATCCCCTTTTAATTCTGGACTTATTAATTATTCTAACCTCTCTCGCTCTGGTGCTATCAACATACAGCCATTCCCCACCTTATCATCGTTGATGTTGGGAAAACATTGGACAAAAAATACAATATGCTTTATGCAATATTTTCGCAACCCCACCCATGTGACACAATATCTCTTACCCAATATTTTATGTTCACAGTTTGACTTGTGGTTGTATACTTGTGATATTGCAAAATATCTTACTGCAAGGCATATCTCAATTTTTGAAATTTTGTTCCACATAATCTACACCCATGTTACACAATATCTTTTACCCAATATTTTATGTGCACACCCATGTTACACAATATCTTTTACCCAATATTTTATGTGCACAGTTGGACTTGTATTTTTGTAATATTGCAAAAATATCTTACTGCAAGGCATATCCCAATATTTGAAATTTTGTTCCACATTATATACAAATACTTCCCTTGGATCATCAGTTTCCTTACGGTTTAGATTGCATTGTGCCTTTTAATGAATTGAAGGTCATTGAAGGTTTCTAGTTATCACTAGCTTAGCTTTTGTATAGCACCATGCCATAATTCCATCTTCAAACAGCACAACAATTCACAGTGAGGATGCTGCTCCCCGTGGGATTCGGCATATTACTCATTCTTCTCGTATGATAGGTAGGCCTAGGAAACTAACGCCTACAGGCAAGGATTGCCGCCTTTCAGGGCAGTCTTTTGGCCTTTACAGAATAAGCACTTGCATTCTTAGAGAAAATCTGGACAATTTCACAGATAACCAGTACCAGTAAGATCTCTGCATATGCCCCTCGACAAGAGCTCGCGCGCGTTCTATAGAGCCCCTCAGTCTCACCAATTAAAACCAATATAACCCATGGCACTTGCCTGTGCCATGACAGCTGTTCACTGAAAAGGATGGGGATTGCTTGCTAAGCGATATGTATCCTTCCATGAACTGTAATGTCTTCTTTAAAATGAATGCTTGGGCGCACTTTTTTTATTGGGTTTCACGGTTTTGTTAAATGGTGTTAGACTACGTTACTGAAGTTATATTATTCATTAATGTGACAGGTTGCTGTAGTAGCTCCAAATACCCCAGCAATCTATGAAATGCATTTCGGAGTTCCAATGGCAGGGGCAGTGCTCAGCACTCTAAATATTAGACATGATGCACATACAATGTCTTTTATTTTGAGGCATTCAGAAGCTAAGGTGGTCTTTGTGGATTACCAATTCTTGGAAGTTACAAAAGCGGCAGTAAGGATTCTTTCACAGGGGAAAAATGAATTACCATTAATGATTGTGATTCATGAATTGGACAAGTATAGAGTATCTTTGAATGATGACCATGAAGGTGTTCTGGAGTATGAAAAGCTTTTGGCAAGTGGAGATCCTAATTTTGAGACTCGCTGGCCTGAAGATGAATGGGATGCTATTGCATTAAACTATACATCAGGCACCACGTCTAGTCCTAAAGGTGTTGTGTACAGCCACAGAGGTGCCTTTATCAATACAATCAGTACCATTTTAATGTGGGAAATGAAGTTTAGGCCTGTTTACCTTTGGACTGTACCCATGTTTCACTGTAATGGTTGGGGTTTTCCATGGGGTATGGCAGCACAAGGTGGAACCAGCATTTGTCTCAGAAGTGTAAAAGCAAAAGATATATTTGACGCAATTGAGGAACACAAAGTCACCCACTTAGGCGCAGCACCAACTGTATTAAGTATCATTGCAAATGCACCACCTCATGAAAGAAGACCACTTCCTCACACTGTCTATGTTATGACAGGTGGTTCTCCACCTCCTTCCCGATTGCTATCCAGAATGGAGGAACTCGGTTTCCACATAACACACATATATGGCCTCACTGAAACCTACGGTCCCATAACCTCATGTGTTTGGAAGCCTGAATGGGGCAAGCTTCCATCAGAGGATCAATTCAAGCTGAAGACCCGGCAAGGGGTTCCTCACTTGGGGGTTTCTAAACAAGATGTCAAGAATCCCAGCACAATGGAAAGTGTTCTTCATGACGGTACTACAATTGGTGAAGTCATGATCAAGGGCAGCATAGTCATGAACGGATACTTCAAAAATGCTGAAGCTACAGCCAAAGCATTTGAAAATGGATGGTTTCACACTGGTGATTTAGGGGTCATTCATTCTGACGGCTACCTTGAGCTCAAGGATAGATCAAAAGACATTATAATCTCAGGGGGCGAGAATATTTGCAGCATCGAAGTTGAAACTGTTATTTATGCTCATCCACATGTACTTGAAGCTGCAGTTGTAGCACGACCTGATGATTTCTGGGGTGAAACACCGTGTGCTTTTGTGAAGCTGAAAGAAGATTTTGTTGAAGAAGTTACTCCTGAAAGCATGATCAATTTCTGTCGCCATCGTTTACCACATTATATGGCTCCTCGAACTGTGATCTTTGGAGACCTACCAAAGACATCAACAGGAAAAATTCAGAAGTATTTGCTTCGGGAAAGAGCCAAAACTTTAGGCACAATATTTCCCAGAGACTATAAAAAGGAGTGAAAGCGTCCTTATATAACTTACGACATTAATGATCTACCAATTCACAAGCATAAAGGATTCTCATAGATTGCCATTCACAAGCATAAAGGATTCTCATAGATTGCCATTGATGTCAAATAGAGTTGCTTCACTACTTTGGTCGTGCCTTACAGAGGAAATGGGTAATTGTTTCCACACTGACATAATGATCTTACCATATAATATATTCATTTTGATCAATGGGAAGTTATAGCTAAGCATCATTTTGATCTTAGGAACTTACAACTACAGTACAGTATTAGTCGCAGCTTACCCACCACTGCCTTGCTAAGCATCATTCCTTCCTGTTCGGTAGCTATTTTAAGATTAAGCTCCAGTTGCTTACCTTGAACAAAGAACCTGTTCGGGGGTCATTACCTCGTTAAGATCCAAATCTGGTAATAAACAGAAAAGACAAGAACATTGACAAACTCGAAGAGGAGAGATTATTAGATATGATTCATCTAGGAATACACAATAGAATTCCATATTTATAGTAATGGGATCACTTAATATAATGGGATGAAAATGACACTTACCTGAGTTTACAATTCACACTTACATTGGAAGAAAGTACTGGGACAAAATTCCAGATCCAATAAGGATCGACTTCCGGTCATTTGGATTTCCTGTTCAATCAGAATTTGAATAACCTATCAACTCCACATTTAAATCATTAGTATATTTAATACCAAATTTTTACTCTCTTTGAAATATCGAAGGACTTTCTGGGCTATCTTCCAATGATTGTCATGTAGGAATAAGATGATTGTCATGTGGCTTAGCCATGAATGGACTAAGTATGTTGACTGAATATGCAATTTATGGCTTGGTTATAGTTAAGTAATTCATACTTTACACCAAATGTGGATACAAAGTAACATTTGCTTACTTTGTTTCATCATCACTGCTAAGTTTAATATTATGCTCTAAAGGAGTAGACATTGATTTACATCCATCCATATTTATCCTTTTGATTCATTCCTATGTATGTTTACTTTGTGTAATCAAATTTTTACCATCATCTCTCCATTCCTTAAGGTCTAAACAATAATGCAATTGTCCAAGGTCCTTCTCAAATTTCTATGACAAACATTTTTTTATCTTTTCAATTAACTTAGTGACATTTTCTACTAAGATAAGATCATCAACATATAAAGAAATCAAAGCAATATACCCATTTTCATTCTCCTTGATATACAAATTTGGATCTCCTTTACTTTACATAAAACCTTGCTGAAAGAAGAATGTATTAATCTTCACATACAAACACTTGGGTGTCTGTTTGAGTCCACATAGTACTATTTTTAACTTTTAAACAAGATGCTCTTGTCTTTGCTTTACAAAACCTTATGGCTGAACAAGATAAACTTCTTTATTTAATTCTCCATTTAGAAACTTTGACTTAACATCTAAATGATGTAGCTTCCAATTGTGTTTAATAGCCAATCCAACCATCATCTTCATGGTGTTCATTTTAGCTACAAGTGCAAAAGTGTCTTCATAGCCTATTCCTTTTTGTGAATAACCCTTTTCTACCAATCTAGCTTTATACATTTCAATACTTCTATCAACAATAATGCTAGTTTTGAACAATCATTTTGAATCTATGGGGACTTTATTCTTCTTTGAAGGCATCCATCCAATCTTTATGGTTTTTAGCTTTCTCATAGTTTAAAGACTCCAATATGTTAATAAGTTGAGTCATTAATGTGTAATCTTTATACCTTATAAGTCTCTGAATTTGCCTTATTGATCTCCTTGGTGCTGCATTATTTTGTGGAGTTCCTTCACCTCCATTCTTGGTGCACTATAGCTACTTGAAGTGACCATCCTACTTGAAGCTTCAACTTGAACCTATTCAACATCTTCTTCTTCTTTGACATTTTCATCATTACGTTTAGGAAGATGCCATAAATCATGACTAACCTTTGTTCAATCTTCATTTGAATGATCATGAAATACTATATCTTTTCTTGCAAAAGCTTTATAAATGTTGGGATAATACATTTTATGAGTTTTCTAATTAGTACAAGAGCCAATAAAGATGCATTTGATTGCCTTGGCATCAAGCTTTTCCCTATCTTCTTTAGGAACATGAGAAAATGCTTTGCTTCTAAAAATTTTCAATTGACTTACAATTGGTTTATAGCCATGAAATGCTTCATAATAAGTTTTATGCTGTAAAATTTTTGTAGGACTTCTATGTTTCAAATATACAACAATACTTATTGCTTCATCTCAAAAAACATTAGTAAGGTATTTACTTTTAATCATGCTTTGAGCACATTCAACCAAAGTTCCATTTTTCCTCTCAGGTACTTCATTTTATTGAGGAGTATGTAGCACTATAAGTTGTTATTAAATTCCATTGTTCTTGCAATGATGAATGTCCCTGATGTGTATTCGCCCCCTTGGTCCAACCTAAGGATCTTGATATACCTTCCTGTCTACATTTCAACCATATTCCTAAATTCCTTAAACTATTCAAACACATCACTTTTTATTTTGATAAAGTAAACCCATGTGAATCTAGTTCTATAATCAATGAAAACAAGGAAATATGAAGCTCCACAAAGTGACTTGGTTTGCATGGGACCATCCACATTAGTATTTATTAGCTCAAGAATTTCTCTTTTCCTCTTTATAATTCTTGTAGGAAACTCTTTCCCATGTTGTATTCCTTATGCACATCCTTTACATTTAGCAGATTCTTCATAAAATTTGGAAGACCTTCCACCACTCCTTTCTTTTGAGGTAACATAAGATCATTATGATTGAGATGACCATCCATTTGATGCTATAATTTCTTAGTTGACATAGTTGTAGATGTCAATGCTTGATGATTCCTTCCTTGTAACATCAAGCTTTTATAGTCCTCCAACTCTAACTCTTGTTATGATTTTGTAATGATCATATATATCCTTCACAACACATTATGACCTAACAAATTCAATTTTTGGATCTTGCTCTACAATGATGGAAATTAAAATTGAATTCTTCTTTGTTCTAAGATGATCTGTTATGCAAACTTGAAGGCAATGTTTGGGTAATGGATCACTTTACAAAACACATAAAATAATGATTTTTAAACTTAGTTAACAAAAATAACATAGACAATATACCATATCAGAAACACTTAACAACAAAAATGATAAAGGAGTTCACCCCTCTCTTAGGCGACATGTCCTGGTCTAGCTTCCAATGTTGAGGCTCTTTCATTAAGTGCTCAAATTTGTGTTTACATGGATTTATAGTGCTCAGAATGTAAATATTATCTCTCCAATGGCTTCAGAACAGTAAATAACCCCTAGTTGGGCCTTTGTTGGGCTCAATTTGGAAAAAAACAAAAGAAGTTATGCTCTCTCCAAGTTTTCCCTGCTCACTGATCTACAAACTGCACTGCACTGCTAACCATCCTACAAATTCTTCCTTTCCTGGGTGCATTGAGCGACACTTTTTCCCGGCCCCACGAGATTCACGTCGAAATTGGCGCAAAATCTCGCTTAGTTTAAAAGGCCAATAAGCCCTGGGGTGGAAAACTAGGGCCACATGGGGCCATGCGCTAGGGTCGGGAGCTAGGGCTAACTGCCCACCCCTGTTGGCATATCCCCCTGGCTCTTCGGTGGTTGGTTCCATGTGCCGCATAAAACCTAGGGCTTATCCCATAAACTCCGCACCTGAACTCCGAACTCTGTGCTAAGCCCTCTGTTGTGGTTACATGCGTAATGTGACTGGGGCTAGTCCCCAAACTCCGCCCTCGAATATGTTGGCATTCCGTGCATTTGGTTGTGGTCCCGTGGTTGGTATCTACTGGTGTCAAAATCGTTGGCTGGGGCTAGGCCTGAGCTCTCGACTCCCTTGCTTGCAATGTTGTGGGCGTGGGGTGACCAGGGGCCAGGGCTTACCCCTCGCCCTGTCCCCCAATATCAAATGACATAAACTTTAAATAAATGTTGGCCACCATACCTATTAAGTACTACCACACACCCTAGCGGTAAGGCACTGCATTGTTGGTTCATAGGTCTTATGTTCAACAAAATTTTAGTGAACCCTGGGGTGCCACGTGGCAACCCATTATTGGGCCACATGACATCCCAACATTGGTCCAACACACAAATTCAACCACCAATAAAAAATCACCCAAATTCGAACCAATCACAATAAGACACTTGTCAACCTGCCATTGGTCCAAATTGTACAGTCAGCCTACCCAGTAACCTTGCCCAGTCAGCAGTCCTATCTCCAACCTGCAAATTTTTTACATGTTTGGGAAAGTGATTAGAATGCAATATCGGGAGCATACGATATTGGTTTTGAACAATTCAAGCTGCGTTGGATTTAGGTCGTCGAGATCTACGCTTTAGTGCAAGTTTTGAGCAATTTTGAACACTTCGAATTTTGAGCACTTCACTGATCCCTTTGATCACTCCTCCCCATTGGAAGCTTTTGGACCTCCAAAAGTAATCCAAGTGGATATTGGTGGCCACCTACCAAGTCCACTTGGACCCCCACCATTGTTTCTTTCAGCTTTTCAGTTTCCTTAATTGTAATAGAGTTTACTATGTTTATCAGTTTTTCGGGTCCTGAACTTCCGAAGCCGTTTTGAGGCCCTAAACGATGTTTTTTGGGAAAATTGGCATGACCCAGGTTCAGTATCTAGTATACATTATTGATGAACATGGGGTGCATGTGGATCCAACCAAGATCTAAGTCATTCGGGATTGGCCATCTCCAACCACTCTGATAGAGCTCCACAACTTTCTAGGTCTTGCCAACTTTTACCACAGGTTTGTGTTGGGATTTTCTCATATCACTTGGCCCTTGAGTCAAGTCACCAAGGGAGGAGCGAAAGAAAAATTATTTTGGTCTGAATCTCAACAGAAGGCATTCATAGAGTTGAAAGATCGCCTTTACACGACACCAGTGTTCGCATTACCAGACTTGCAACAACCATTTGAGGTCAAGACAGATGCCTCTGACTATGCTATTAGGGCAGTCCTTACTCAACACGGGCATCTAGTGGCATATCACAATGAGACACTTTCAGACATGGTCAGGAAGTATCCCACTTATGACAAAGAGATGTATTCCATTGTGCAGGCTAGCCGACAATGGAAGAATTACATTTTGGGGAAGGAAACAGTCATCCACACAGACCACCAACCCCTGCAGTTCATACAGACCCAAGGGAAATTACAAAATGATCACCATCAGAAGTGGTCTACATACCTGCAACAATTCCATTTAAATATCAAGTATAAGAAGGGATTGCCTCAGTCGATCGCTGATCGTTAACCACTGTGCTCAACTCTTGTGGGCACGGGGCTTCTGATTGGCCACTTCTCTACAAAAGTAACCCATAATTTGGCCACACATACTAGACACTCTTGGAGGGTCAGCGTGTTCCAGATTTTCACCTCCAGGATGCCCTGTTATGCCACCTGGGTCGCTTTTGTGTTCCTTCAAGCGAGCGTGCTAAGATGATTTGGGAAGCACACTACAATCGGGTTGTTGGGCATTTTGGGGTTGACAAAATGGTGGCAGTATTGCAGAGGTATTTCTATTGGCTGAATCTTTGACAGGATGTAAGGAAGTACGTCAGATCATGCACTGCCTACGCCATTGCCAAAGCGACCATCAAGAAGCAAGGCCTCTATACCCCGTTGCCTGCCCCTAGTCGGCCTTGGGAATCCATCTCCGTGGATTACATATCAGGCCTTCTTTCCACTAAGCATGGAAATGATTGTGTTTTTGTGGTCGTCGATAGGTTCTCAAATATGGTCATTATGGTGGCCTGCAAGAAGAATATCACAACAGAAGCCATTGCTAAACTATTCTTTGAACGAATGTGGGTACACTTTGGGATCCCACTATCTATCATCTCAGATCGGGACAGCAAGTTCCTCAGTACATTTTGGTCCAGTCTCTAGTCGATGCTCGACACCCAACTCACTAAGTCCATAGCCTTCCATCCTCAAACTGATGGTCAGCCAGAGGTTGTCAACAGGATGTTCGTACACATTCTGCGCATGAACAACTCAAAGCATCCATGCACATGGGATGAGAGCCTCCCCTATGTTCAACACAACTACAACCGGGCTCTCTAGAGCTCGACTGGACACAACCCTTTTCAGGTGGACTTGGGATTCCAGCCACTATGTCCTATTGATGTGGCCATGCCATTTGCAGCTACTCACGTAGATTCGACTCATGTCTAGTCTGAAACAGATAAGGCAAACAACTTCATTAAGCACATCCAACATATTCATCAGTAGGTCCATGACATTTTGGAGAAATCAAATGCCAAGTACAAGCAACGACATGATCAACATTGGGTGCCACACAAGTTTCAGGTGGGTGACAAGTATGGTTACATTTGCAAAAGGAACACCTTCCCGGAGCCTATCGAAAACTCAGACCACTCCGATATGGTCCTTACACCATTACCAAGGCTATGGGAGACAATGCAT
Organism: Pinus taeda; assembly: GCA_000404065.3. Taxonomy (NCBI): domain Eukaryota; kingdom Viridiplantae; phylum Streptophyta; class Pinopsida; order Pinales; family Pinaceae; genus Pinus; species Pinus taeda. The sequence continues at coordinate 42,254 of APFE030568906.1, forward strand.
TTGAGCTCAACATTCCCCCATTTCTTGGCCTACACCCAGTGTTCAATGTGGACCACCTTCGGCCATACTTTCCACCATTATTAGACACATCTGACATTGCAGAACAACTCACACCCACAGAGTTAAATCTGGATTGCATGTAACAAGCTGCAACTAATTGGCTCATGGACACACATATCAAGCACACTCACCAACAGAATATCCAACTGTATTGAGTTGTCAAAGTAGGCCAACTCCTTCACCAAGGAAAGTGGCTCACTAGGGTCCAAGTTCAGTAGAAGTTTCCTCATCTCATGGAGGAACTCAACGCAATGGGGACCATTGCTTCCTAAGGGGGGGAGGAATGATCCAGGTGGATATTGGTGGCCACCTACCAAGTCCACTTGGACCCCCACCATTGTTTCTTTCAACATTTTAGTTTCCTTAATTGTAGCAGAGTTTACTATTTTTAGCAGTTTTTCGGGTCCTTACTTCCGGAGCCGTTTTGAGGCCCTAAACGATGTTTTTTGGGAAAATTGGGAGCAACATGAGTCCACGGATCCCAAATTTGTATTTCTCGGATAGATCTTTCTAACGAGATATTGTGCACAACAAACAAAGATCATATCCCAAAGTTACGACCCCGGAAAGTTGATGTACCAATTTACCCAAACAGGGCCCACAGTTTGGCGTTTCATCTTCTAGGGATAGGTTTTTGGATGTTTAGGGTTTTCCATTGTTTCCAACAATAAATAGGCCTTCGAGCCTCATTGTAACATAGTTTAGAGGCATGTAGCTGCCACATCTCTTCTTAGAGATAAGCTACCATCGCCCTAGGTGGTTTATTTCCATTGCTGTTTGTAAGCATATTTCAATATTTTACATTAATAAAATGAAGTATTATTTCTGCTGCATCTCTGTGGTTATGGTTATCTCTGTAATTTGTTGCATTCCTGTCTAAATCCGGATCAAAAAGACTACTTTCAGTCAACAAACAGATGAAGGTACAATTCTCTCACCCTTCCAATCTCAATCCATTTGGCTCTGCTTGGATTTGTGCCTTTGAGTCCCACACGAAGGTATTCCACATTCACTCATTTTGAAGTTCTTGTTTTTCTGTCAAGGATAGTGTCTTGTTGCGATTCTTCAAAAAATTCAAGAGAGAAATCTTCTATTGAAAGAATCTGAACATACTCTCCTTGATCATCAATCAAAGGAGGCTCATATAATCTCAAATTATCAACATTAACAACTGCATACATTTCAATATATGGAGACAAATCCAACCAAAAGGCATTATTACCAATCTTTTCTAGAATCTTAAAAGGTCCATACCTTATTGGTTTCAATATTTTACCTTCTCCTTTAAGCCTCTCCTTGCTAATGTAAAGCCAAACTTCATCTCCAACCCGAAAACTGTGGTCAACACGATGCTTGTCATGCCTTGTCTCGTAGTTGGGTTGGCTCTTTTCCAATTGTTCTTGAACCATTTGATGCGCAAATTGAACTTATTCAATGAATCGCTTGGCCTTGTCAATGTCACTATGATCATCAATAACAACATCTTTCCCAAAGATAAAATCTAAAGGAGATTTTGGTAAGTATCCAAAGCATGCCTTAGATGGAGATGTTTGAGTCGAAGAATGATTTGCCCAGTTATAAGCACGCTGAATGTAGTGTAAGTGTTCATCCCAAAGCTTAGGATGTTTGTTGCAATAACCACGAAGAAGATGCACTACTGTTTTATTCACTACTTTTGTCTGACCATCGATTTGTGGATCGAATGTTGTGCTTTTTTTCAACTTGGTGTCCATGAGTCCCCATAAGCTTGACCAACATTTGCCGAGATTGAGAATCTCAATTAGAAATAATGGATTTGGGCAACCCAAAATGTACCCATACATTTTGAAAGAACATTTGTGTAGTCTGTTCAGATGTAACCTGCTTCTTACAAGGCATCAAAATACACATCTTGTTGAAACGATCCACCACAACATAAAGATAATCATGATTTTTTTTAGGCATAGGCAGTCTTCCTACAAAGTCCACAGAAACACTTTCCCAAGTACGGGAAGGAACTAGAAGTGGAGTATACAATCCTAACTTTCTATTGCTAGGATTAATTGTAGCACATAATGAACATCCTCTTACATATCGTGACACGATTTCATTCATTCGAGGCCAAAAACAATAAGAGAAGTATGCACTTCCCTTATGACGTTGACTCTCACCCTATGGAATGCATAGCTTGCCAAGATGACACAAAATTTTATCACAAACATGGTAATGTAATTCCCCTACTTGGTTGCCTTCACACAAAGTTGTATATACATCTTTAAAATTGCTATCTAAAGCATATTGTTCAACATAGCTCTCATGCATGATATAATTATGCTTAAGAATAACCAAAGCACTAACAATTGGTCTAGAAAGCATGTCAACAACCTTGTTGTAGATACCTTTCTTATACCTTATCACCAAGTGGAATTTCTACAAGAAACCCATCCATCTAAAATGCCTCGCTTGCTGTAGCTTGGTTTGTGATTGCAAGTATTGCAATGGTTGATGATCAGTGTGAATGATAGTTTCCTTTCCCATCAAGTAGTGTTTCCATTTTTTCACACTTGCACCAATGCATACAATTCTTTGTCATATGTAGGATAGCTAACTTTTGCACCATTAGAAGTTTCAGAATGATAACATATGGGCTTATCATGTTTCATCAAGACCGCTCCCACGACATAGTCACTTGCATCTATTTGTATCTCAAATGGTTATCTTAAATCAGGAAGTGCAAGAATTGGAGTTGTACCGATTCTCTCCTTCAATGCATCGAAGGTTTTCTGTTGCTTGCTTCCCCACTGGAAAACCTGCGTCACACTTGTCAATGCATGTAACGGGGCTGCAATTGAAGAAAAGTTAGAAATGAACTTTCTCCAATATTGAGCTACTCCCAAAAAGCTCCTAACCTCAGTTACATTATTGGGCTTAGGCCAATCTACAAGGACTTTGACCTTTGAGGGATCCATCTTCAATTCACCCCCTCCAACAATATGTCCCAAATACACTAATAAGGTCTTTCCAAATTCACCTTTAGACATATTTAAAAACAACTTCTCTTTCTTTAAGACATCTAATACTTTCCTAACATATCTGGCATGTTCTTCATGGTTTTTACTGAAAATCAATATGTGTTAATTTTAGGTATGTTCTATTCTTAGAGCAATTTATTTCAATTTTCACAGTTAGCTCCATATATTTTCCAAATTAGCAATCACATCAACATTAAATTAAACTGCAGATAGAACATAAACATAAATCGCAGAAGACAAGCCAAGACAAGAGGACACAAGATGTGGTGCTAGCCAGGGACAAACCCCAACGTGGGGAAACCCTTGATCAATTCTTCTTTTATGTTATTCAATAGTTTAGCAGAGAAAGAGAGAAAGATAGCGCATTTACAACATAAGTCAACATTTTGACTTTCTATATCTACATGAGATCAGTTGAAGACATGTTGCTTCAACTGATTCTCCAAGGTGACTACTTCACCATTCACAGTGTTGCATCTCATCCACTTGTTGCACCTCTCTGTGCTGCACCATGCTACACTTATCATGACCATGCTATGCACTTCATGTTGCTGCTCCTGTCACTGAGCTGCTCCAATTACTGAGTTTCTCCTTATCATGGATTTGTATCCAATATTGTTAATCTACACTCAATGACAACTATGTTGCACTAATCATACAACATCACTTTCTTGCCCCATCATGCTGCAACCATCACCATGTTGCATTCTTGTTACAACATCATACTATGTTCCTGTGCTGCATCATGTTGCTCCATCGCTGAGTTGCTATGCACAACTTTGCCATGCTGCTCACATCATACTAGTTTCCATTGCTTTATGAAATAGGACATAGTTAATAATATATTTGCTGTTGTCATCATGATGACTGGTTAGGGCACCAAGCACTATTGAAACAATCCTCCAACAGTCATCAAAACAATCTAGGACAACTCTTTGGTTATGTTGTTGATCTGAGCATATATACAAGCCCTCAAATACCCATACACAATCCTTGACCGTGGTGTTAAGGATTGCAACCTAACACACAGTCTTCCTGTAGCTTCCATGCAACATAAACCTTACTCCATGTCCTTTCAACGAGACCCCAATAGATCTGTCCCTTAGCTCCTCTAACTCAACTCTCCAACAAGAAGAGAACAACTTCATGCAGTCACAAAAGGATACCCAAACAATCCTATCTTTATGACAGTGCCGTCAAATACAACAAATCAAAATTTTCTTCTTCTTTCACTCTGTCAACAAGCTTCATTTAGCCACGTTAACAAGCTTGATTTAGCTCTTAACAAGGCCTCCTTTGGTCAACGGATATGGACTGCTTTAGATTGCGTATTAGTACTTCTTTAGCCTGCATATATGAGCTTCTTTAGTCAATGTATTAGGGCTTCTTCAAGCAGCGTATTAAGGCTCCTCCTTGACTACATATAAGAGCCTCTTGGATAGCGGATAAGGGCCTCCTTTAAGAGTGGATTAAATCTCTTCTTTCAACGGATTAGAGCCTTCCTTAAGAGTGGATTAAGGCTCCTTTTGACCTGCAGCTAGGGAACCTTCTACTACGGCTAGGGCATCAACTATTGCGGCTAGGGCATCAGCTACTGTGTCTAGGGAATCATCTACTTAGGCCAACGTACTCTTAGTGTCTCTCTCCTTCACCAAAAATCCAAAGACGTGGAGAGGAGGAGATCACATGAAGAGTGTGTGCCTCAAATGACTTCAAGTCCTCTCCTATTTATACTAAAACGTAAATTATGAATAGACATGACTATTGGGCTTCTAAGCCTACATAAGTTGTTGGCCGACTTGATAATTTGTCTTATAACACAAATAAATTCATAACTCCATGAATACTTGTCGGAATCGGATAATCTTCAGATCAATCCTACACCTCTCGATGAGAGGGATCCAAGAAAAATATCAACTGCCATAAATATGATTACCCACATGGAGTTTGGCCCTAGTTGCTACAAATTTAACAATATGTCATCTAAGTAGACAATCACAAATCATCAAGAAAAGGCCTTATGCCATCATTCATAACTCTCATGAATGTTGCAGGAGCATTACAAAGCCCAAATGGCATAGCCAACCATTCAAACAAATCTTGCTTTGTTTTGAAAGTTGTCTTCCATATGTCTCCTTCAACAATCCTAATATGATGATAGCCACTTCTCAAGTCCAATTTAGTGAAATACACAACAGCTTTCAATTGATCAAGTAAATCATCAATTCGAGGAAGAGGGTAATGCTTCTTTACCGCGATCTTGTTCAAGGCTCTAAAATCCACACACGTGCCACGTACCATATTTTTTTGGTACTAAAACAATTGGTGACCCACATGGTGATGTGCTTGGTCTGACGATCCCTTTATCAAGCAACTCTTGGATTTGTCTCTTGATTTTTTCATTCTCCATCATTGATATCCTGTACATGCCAATGTTTGGAAGATGACAATCTTGATGCATTTGGATCTAATGTTGGATTTCTCTTTTAGGAGGCAATCCTTTGGGTTCCTGAAACATCTCATCATAGGTGTTAACAACCTCAAACAAATCAGATTTTAATCTTGCATCACATCCTTAGAAGACTTCATTTTCAACATTCTCTTTTGGTTTGATCATCAAGAGTACAAAATTATTACTAGCATTAACAAGCCTCTTCATTTGTCTAGCATTCATAAGTGATAAATTCAACTTCTTGCTATGTGCTCTAACAATGTACTCAATCCCATCTTTAAACAAGTGACATTTGTTGTCATAGCAATGAAAGATGGCTCTCCTATCATATAGATATGAGCTTCCCAAAACAATACCACAAATGTCAAGTGGAATAACATCAAGCTCTACTTGTAAGAGCCCTAAATTTGAAACTTAAGAGGGTTTAACAATGATTTGTTCAAAAACTACCAGAATATGTAATCTAAATACAAAATTTAAACAATTTATCTAATGAATACATGTAAGAGCCCTAAATTTGAAACTTAAGAGGGTTTAACAATAATTTGTTCATAAAAGACTAGAATATGTAATTTAAATACAAAATTTAAGCAATTTATCTAATGAATACCAACATGTCTGCTCTGGTGCAAATCTGTCTACTCTGCTGCAAATCTTGTTCTAGCCGTGTTACCAAAAAGACCAAAACCTCCCTACTGAACTAGTTACAACCTAGCTACTCTATCTCAAAATGCTTTCCAATCGAAGCAATCTGATTCCCCGTGCCCAAAAACCCCAGTACAATCAAGATTCCTTCCTGTCTATCCTTGTATGTACCTGTATGTTAAAATTGTTCTCCTCTCTCGATTCTTCTTCCTTTGCCTTCTTAAATAGAATTTCCCCCTACCTCCAAGCGGTGATCTCTCATGTTCGAGGTTCCTCTCCTGAGGGATGAAGGATAAGCTCAAATTTATAGATTGAGCCAGCATACGTCACTTGAATTAGTGGTTGACAACAATCCCTTCTTTATAAAATATCTGCTTTATTTGAATTTATGTTTAAGTTTCCATATCACTTTATATTATGATTATATATAGTGGATTCTTTTTAGTTAGTTTAGTGGTATATTATAATTTCTCTTTTTATTTTTATTTTTATCTTATATATATAATATTTTGTTAAAATCCTTGTTATTTTATATATTTGTATTTATTCAATTTATTTTTTTATTAGATATATTATATCCCCTTTTATATAATACATGTATTTCCTTTGTATTTTGTATAGTTATATATTGTTGAGATTTTTCTGTTTTAGTCAAAATAGACAAAATCCCAGTGTGTGACAACAATAGAAAATCTGTTGCTGGATTATCTCCAGGTTGTTGGGAGCAAATTAATGCATCCTAAATTTGATGTTAGAGCAGTTAGGTTCTCTCTGCTATAAAATAGGTTGTCATACGGATAGCTGGGAGAGAGTGTGAGAGTTTCATTGATGTAATCTCCAATTTGAATAATATATTGCCGATGCCTATGTTTGGTGGACGTAGCCCAGATTGGTTGGGTGAACCACGTTAATACTGTGTCATATGTGCTTCTGCTGTGTTTAATTAAATTTTCTGTGCACCTGATCCAACAATTGGTATCAGAGCAAGTTGGAGGAGTGCACTGCTAAAGGTGGAGCGCTGGAGAAGTGGATTGTTCTGTGCATGGGTTTGCTGGAGCTGTAACGCTGGGGCGTTTTCTGGAGCCGTCCATTACCCTGCGCGCTGAGCTTGGATACATTTCAAACCGGCGTGGATCTGGTATACATAAACTGCGTGGCGTGGAGTGAATATATTGCTGCGTGCGATGACACCTGCGTGCAGGTGGAGGATGTTTTGAAACCGGCGTGGATGGTTTTTTGAACATGAACAGCGTGGATGTATGACCAACAGCGTGGAGAGCCCTAGCGCGGATCGGAGGTATTTTAATTGCTGTTTTTTAAAATGATGTGGAGCGCTTGCTGCTGCTTGAGCTGATTGAGAATTTATTTGGCGCGGATCGGAGCAATAAAACGCTGGTGCGTTCAGAAGAACTCGTTGGATGAGCGGCACTGCTGTAGCACGGAGTTGGTTTGGAGGTGGAGCGCTCTAAAACTTGTGCGCGTGGAGCTGTTGGTGGTGCGTTTGCTGGATTATCGTTGAGGCAAGTTCTATACCTGCCTGCTAATGCGTGAAGGAGAGGCGCCAAACCAGCGTGCTGTTGCGTGGAGGAATGACATTACCTGGCGTAAACCTGTTTTGGAGCGTGCATGAAGCGCTGGTTCGTTGAAGCCTGAACGATATGTTAAATAATGCGGCCTGTTGTTTCCAAATATTGTTGTCAGCCCGAATGTCAGTCATATGACTACTGCGCGTTTTTTATTTTGTTTTTGGTATACAACCACTTGTCCCCTGTGGGTATACGCTGTATGTAATGCTCTTTCAAGTGTCATACGTGCTGGAGCGCTGGGTATCAGAAATTCCTGTTTCTGTGGCTTTGGTTGGGCCGGGAGTAGGTGTACTACCACTGGTGTTGATATGCTGAAATTTGGAAAATCTAATTTCTAGAAGTCGCGTGTTCTGGAGTCTGGGGTGGGGTTGGCTATGAGAATGAAGTGACTGTAGATCAATGTTCACCGAAAACAAAACCGCATAAATCTTAAATATCATAAAACTAGCTGCGAAAATCAAAACAGTGCCCAGCGTTGAAGCGTGTCATTTTTTGGTTACCTCAGATTAAAAGCTTGGTGCTCAAAGTTTTTTATATGAACAATTGTTTTATATGATGGTGAACGCATGTGGTGGAGTACGTATTTACTTTTAAAGCCATTAAACAAAGAGTACGTCCTTATTTTCATAGGAGTTATAAGGGAAATGTAACATGGTTTTCTCAAAATTAAATGGCTTTAAAAATGTAATGGGGTTTTAATATTATTTGTTTTTTGTTTTATTTAAAGACAAAAAATCAAAGGCATAGGCAAATTGTTGTATAAAACAAAGGCATAGGCAATTGTTTTATTGCTGGTTAGTTTTGGAGATTCTTGTGTTTGCTGATACAAGATGGCCAAAACACAAAGTGCCTGTTTTGATATTGAGTTTGACGATGTTGTTGGAGCCTTGTTGGCTGAGGAGACGAGGAAGAGGTCGAATGCAGACACCTCGACATCAGAGGTAATGATGGCCAGAGGTCGCTCACGAGAGAGACACTCCGGGGGAAAGCATAGCGACTCTCGTTCAAACTCCAAAGGAAAGAAGCCAAAGATGAAGTGCTGGCATTGTGGCAAGGCTGGACATCTGAAAAAGGATTGCTGGAAGCGAAAGCAGGCTGCTAAAGAAGGCTCTTCGACAGAAAAGAAGGAAGCCAACACCACAGATACAGGTTCAATATCTGGTTCAGGTATGAGTGATGAAGTATTATCAGTTAATGTGTCAAATCATGGTCACCATTGGTTGTTAGATTCCGGGGCATCAAACCACATGTGTATCCATAAAGAATGGTTTAAGGATTATAAATCAATTAATGATGGTGTTGTATACATGGGTAATGATGTAACATGTAATATTGTTGGGATTGGAAGCATACAACTACAAATGTTTGATGGAACAACTAGAATATTAACTGATGTGAGGC
>APFE030568906.1:54474-95999 GCA_000404065.3 Pinus taeda
GGTTAAAATTGTTTCAATTAGAATTGTGTTAGCATTAGTGGCTTTGTTTGATTTGGATTTGCAGCAGTTAGATGTTAAGACTGCATTTCTACATGGTGATTTAGATGAGGAAATATATATGGAACAACCGGAAGGGTTTGTTCAACATCGCAATGAGAAATTTGTCTGCAAGCTCAAGAAGTCATTATATGGCCTGAAGTAGTCGCCTCGGCAGTGGTATAAGAAGTTTGATTCTTTCATGTTGAGTCAGAAATATGTTAGAAGTGAATATGATTATTGTGTTTATTTTAAACAGTTGAATAATGGCATATTCATTATCTTGGTATTGTATGTTGACGATATGTTTTTAGCAAGCAAAAGCATAGAAGAAATCAACAGGTTGAAGGCTCAGATGGCAAGGACATTTGATATGAAAGATCTAGGAGCAGCAAGACAGATTTTGGGCATGGAGTTTTTCAGAGACAGGAGCAATGGTAAGCTATGGCTATCACAACAAGAAGTATGTTGAGAAAATACTTTTGAGGTTTGGTATGAACAATGTGAAGCCTGTGTCGATCCCTTTAGCTTCCCATTTTAACTTTCTTCGAGTTTATGTCCTAATACAGATGAAGAAAAGGATTATATGTCTCGAATTCCTTATGCCAATGTAGTAGGATGTTTGATGTATGCGATGGTATGTACACGACCAGATATTTCTCATGCAGTTGGGGTTGTCAGCAGGTACATGGCAAATCCGGGTAAAGAACACTGGTCAGCAGTGAAATGGGTGCTTCGGTACTTGAGAGGCACAAGTAGTTATTGTATTTCTTACAATAAGAGTAGTGAATATGTTTGCGGATATGTTGATTCCGATTTTGCAGGTGATTTGGATAAGAGAAGATCAACTTCAGGGTACGTCTTTACTCTTGCAGGTGGAGCTATAAGCTGGATGTCAAAGCTACAGAACATTGTTGCTTTGTCCACTACTAAAGCAGAATACATTGCTGGTTCTCATGCTTGCAAAGAGGCGGTTTGGTTGAAAGGTTTGCTTGGTGAGTTTGGTAGGTTACAGGATAACATCAGGTTACTTTGTGACAGTCATAGTGCAATACATTTGGCTAAAAATCCGGCCTATCATAGTAAGTCAAACCATATTCCAATCAAATATCATTTTGTAAGATAGGTTATCACTGAAAGGGGCGTTTCTCTTGAAAAGGTGCATAGAAAGGAGAACTGTGCAGACATGTTCACGAAACCAGTTTTGGTGGAGAAGCTACGCTGGTGTTTGGCTTCTCTTGGCTTGCAGAAAAGATAAAATAATAATAACAAGGCATCATGCTAATTGTTGTCAAGGTGGAGATTGTTGAGATTTTTCTGTTTTAGTCAAAATAGACAAAATCCCAGTGTGTGACAACAATAGAAAATCTGTTGCTGGATTATCTCTAGGTTGTTGGGAGCAAATTAATGCATCCTAAATTTGATGTGAGAGCAGTTAGGTTCTCTCTGCTATAAAATAGGTTGTCATACGGATAGCTGGGTGTGAGTGTGAGAGTTTCATTGATGTAATCTCCAATTTGAATAATATATTGCCGATGCCTATGTTTGGTGGACGTAGCCCAGATTGGTTGGGTGAACCACGTTAATACTGTGTCATATGTGCTTTTGCTGTGTTTAATTAAATTTTCTATGCACCTGATCCAACATATATGTATGGTGATGGTACATACATTAAGTACCTCTCTCATTATATTTAGTATTTTGTCAATTATTTCTTCACTTAGAATTTACCATAATTAATTCATTTATCTTTCACTTGGTAATTTCATAATAACTTAATATGTATACTAGCGCAATACGTTCAATGCATGCATATGTAGCTATCATATGTGTGTTTCGTATGAATGCTAATAATTGTGTTTTATCTGTATTTTGATATGGTCATTACACAACCTCATCTATAAAGTTTATAGTGATGGAAAATCTTAGTTTACATCTTTTTGTCATATGCAATTTTGCATTGTCACATATCCAACCTAAAGGATAACATTTAGGATGAGGAGTGGTTTCCAAATTCAATTTCTTAACAATGTCTTCTGAAATAAGGTTTGCTTGTGATCCACTATCAAACAATATATCTATCTTGGTATGTTTTGAAATGACTCTAATATGGAAAAGATCTATTCTTTCTTTTTCATGTTGAGTTTCATTGAGGCTACTTGAAGAACTAGTACTTGCGATAGAGTCCTTACCTTTAAATCCCATGATTGTGATCTTTGTTTCATCTCCGAAGTCGGATCCTAAATCCTGTTGTGTAGTTGCAACAATATTTTATTTTTCTTTGTTTTTAAACTTTTTGGGTCTCATTTCAGGATGAAGTTTCCAATAGTGGTCTTCATCATGGCCTTCTTTTGAACAATTTTTACATGTGAGTTTTTCTCCCTCTTTCTTGACTGGAACATTCTTTTTCCCTTTTCCTTTGAATTTTTCCTTTCTTTTGTCTCCACTCTTAAATGGATTTTGGCTGCCCTCTTGAGGAATATTCTTCCTTCTTACTTCTAAATGAGCTGTCTGTACACAAACTCCATCCAATTTTGTAGGGTATACATGAGAATTGTGTGTCTCAAATAACTATGCAATCCTCCAATGTATTTGAGTAGAGTGTTTTGAGAGGATAAATTTATACCCAAAATCAAATCTCTTTTCCTAAATTCTTGAGTATAAATTTGGACATTTTGATCCTTAGCTTGTCTAAAGTTTTTCCAATCGATTATAGCTTTTTTCATGTATGCTAATGGATAAAGGTGTCTTCTTATTGCAACAACAAAATCATTCAAAGAGGATAAAACTTTACCATGTTTCTTCATGTCCTCTTGATTGTTGGCCTCCTACGAAATAAGTGCTGCACTTTCCAACCTAAGAGAAGCAAGTTGAATTTTGGTCTCATCATCCTTGATTCTTTTTATCTTGCAATACACTTCAATCTGACGAATCCAATTATCTAATTTCTCAGCATTTACCTCTCCATTTTACATAGGCAATTCAAACTTTATTTCAAGCTTTAACAAAAGTTTTACCATGTCCCTTTGGAGAATTTGGAGGTGTTTGTGAAAGCGTAGAAGAAGTAGAAGATGAGGATGAGGATGGAGGTGAAGGTGGTGGCTTGTCACCATTTCCTCCATTCCCTTTTGGAGGTTTATCTCCTTTTCCTCCATATCCCTTTGGAGTTTTTGATCTCTCTCCTTGCAACCTTGAGTTCCTCTCTTCATAAAGAATTTTTACCATTTCAGACATTTCAAAGAAAGCTTTTCTGAAATTCTTTCATCTTTAGACATCTGTTAAGGACCTTCTTCATGTGCCATGACTAGTGAAGCTTAAGGTGTATGTGTTCTCCTTGAAACAATGTGAGCCCTTGGCTCCACAAGTTCTTATTCTCTTGTTTTAAGCTTCAACCTTGTAAGCATCAAAAAACACTTGCAAACAAAATCAAACCTTCAAAATAACCTTGAGCTTTGATATCAAACAGATCTGTTATGCAAACTTGAGCGTGATGGAAAAATTGCAAGTAAATTTTTATGTATTTTGGGTAATGGATCACTTTACAAAACACATAAAATAATGATTTTTAAACTTAGTTAACAACGATAATAGAGAGAATATACCATATCAGAAACACATAACATAAAAAATGATAAAGGAGTTCACCCCTCTCTTGGGCTACATCTCCTAGTCCAATTTCCAATGTTTGGCCTCTTTCATTAAGTGCTCAAATTTGTGTTTAAATGGATTTATTGTGCTTAGAATGTAAATATTATGTCTCCAATGGCTTTAGAATAGTAAAAAACCCCTAGATGGGCTTTTGTTGTGCTCAATTTGGCCAAAAACTGAAGAAGTTATGCTCTCTCCAAGTTTTCCCTGCTCAGTGATCTACAAACTGCACTCGACTGCTAACCATCCTATGAATTCCACCTTTACAGGGCGCACCAAGCGATAATTTCACCCGGCGTCGATGAGATTTGTGCCAAATTTGGTGCAAAATGTCGCTTAGTTTAAATGGCCAGTAAGGCCTAGGGCAAAAAATCAGGGCCACATGGGGCCATGCGCCTGGGTGTTGGGGCTAACCGCTTGCCCTCATCTGCATAGCCCTCTAGATCTTTGGTGGTTGGTTCCATGTGCCACATAAAGCCCAGGGCTTATCCCCTAAACTATGCACCCAAACTTTGAATTCTTTGCTAAGCCCTCTATTGTGGTTTCGTGTGGTTACATGCAGTAATCTGTCCGAGGTTGGTCCCCAAACTCTGCCCCCAAATCTGTTGGCGCTCTATGCATTTAGTTATGGTCCGATAGTTAGTAATTGCTGGTGTCAGAACTGTGGGCTGGGGCTAGGCCTGAGCCCTCAGCTCCCCTGCCTGTAGTCTCGTGGGCGTGGGGTGACTGGGGGCTAAGGCTTAGCCCTGACCCAATCCCCCAATATCAAACGACATAAACTTTAAATAAATGTTGGCCACCATACCTATTAAGTACTAGCATGTGCCCTAGCAGTAAGGCGCTACATTTTTGGTTTCGAGGTTTTGTTTTCTACTCTCCTAGAGGCAGTTTGGCCGATAACAAACTTTTAGTGAACCCCGAGGTGCCACGTGGCATCCCAATATTGGTCCAACACACAAATTAAACCACCAATCAAAAATTGACCAAATTTGAATCAATCACAATAGGACACTTTTCAACCTGCCATTGGTCCAAATATTACAGTCAGCCTGCCCAGTCACCTTGCCCAATCATTGTATGGACTAGCTAGTCAACAGTCCTATATCCAACCTGCAAAATTTTTACTTGTTTGGGAAAATGATCAAAACGCAATATCATGAGCATACACTATTGGTTTTGAGCGATTCAAGTTGTGTTGGATCCTGTCATCGAGATCTATGCTCTGGTACTTGTTTCAATCACTTTTGAACATTTTGAATTTTGAGCACTTAAGAACATACATAACATTTTGAATTTGTTTTATGTGACAACTTGGCAAAGTTACACATACATCTCCATAACCTTTAATTTGATGTGATCTATTATTTACTAGATATATATAAGCACCATTATCATTATCATTTTCCATAGCTAGTCCCTATTGCATGCCATATGAATTGAAGTAATGGAATCAATAAACCATGCATTCACATCATCACTTTTTGCTAATAAAACAACATCAGAAATAAATATAGTGAGGTTTTTGAAGTCACCACAAATGGCCACTTCAACAAAATTATCCAAATGCCTTCTATGTTTGGACTTGTCAAACTTATTTTCAACAATCTTTAGCAAAATGTTCAAACTTACCACAATAGAAGCAATGCCATTCCTCTTCACATTAGTATTTGTTCTTGGTGGTGTTGTTCCTTAACGTGGTTTTTCATGTGACTTGCTTCCTTTCTTCTTGTCCTATGGCTTTCCTTTGTATGGGTGTTTCCCTTTGGCTACCAACACCAAATGTGAACTGTAATATCTACAACTAAGGTTATTCCTTCTTTCTTCATATTGCAAAAGAATGCCTATCAATTCATCAAGTGTAGGTGTTTTTTCTCTAGTTGCAAGATCAACGATAAACATTTGATGTTACTCCAATATGCCATTTAGTGCAACTATGACTAGGTTAGTGTTAGAATCTTCTCACCAATATCACCAAACTCATCTTTAAGCTCTTTAATTCTAGAAAAGAATTGTTGATGTTTTTGTTTTGCTCCATTCTAATTAAGAGAATCCTATTTCTAAAAACAACACTCGGTCTGTATTTTCCATCTCATATGAAACTTTAAGTGGTCTTACATTCCCTAATATGTAGAATAATGTTTTCCTTCACAGACATTCTTAAGAGCACCTTTACTTTGGTCTCTCATCACTCCCAATCCTATATTGAGGCTGATGGGGATGTTGATTTTCCTTCAACTCCAAATGCAATCAACCAAACATTATAAGCTTCCATAAATGTCTACATCTTAAACTTTCAGATCTAGCTTGGTTGAATTAGTTAAATATGAATCTTCCAATGTATTTTCCATATTTGAATACTAAAAGATTTCATAAGTTCAAATCAACCACCAATTTTTCAAAACAATCAACACTTTTATTTTACTATCTAATGACAATTTTTTTTAGATAATAAAATCACCTTCAACCAACCCTTAAGTCAATCTGAAGTAAAGGATCATATGATCCTTTTACCCAAAAAAAACACAAAATTACCGAGTTTAACTCTACACAAATCTTTCAAAACAAACCCAATAAATTTCCAATCATATTTCATCTTTGGATTCTAAATTCCACTCAAAATACCTATAGGTCCACTTCACTTGGTAATAATTAAAATATAATTACGAAAAATCAAACCTTGTGTCTTATGTTTTATAATTCAAAACCTTGCTATATGCTCCTCTCAAATCAGATCATTAAATATATACGCGCACGCCTTCAAGATGAATTAATCAATAATTTTTCTTAGATGACTGCCTTTGGTATCTATCTTGAATTCAATTGATTCAACACTACTCTTCATCTTACAACTGTCTTGTGCATGGGTTGTCTTCTCCCTCCTTTCTTCAATGACTATTGTTGTAGTCAATTTTCGTTTATTATATATATATATATATATAGATATGAGAAAAGTATAGAGAAAGAGACTCTTTACATTTATGTCTTGGAAAATTTGATGTTTTGCTGTAAGATTATGGTGCAGGCCCAAATTTTGGGTTATAAAAAATAAAAATGTATTTTAAAAAGGAGTGGGCCAGTCCTGCGAATGTCGAGTGGAGCAAACTGTTAAAGAGCACACAACTGTCAAAAGGAATCAACATACCATAAATCAGGGTTGTGCTCATATCGAGTCTGACACCACAACCAACTTGATGTTTATACTGCAAACTGTCCCCGAGGAAGTTGTTTTGGAAAGTCAGCATTGGGGTGATTGACGGCTGTGATCAACCTCGACAATACAAAGGGATGAAGCCACTTACCGCCCAAGGTGACCCGAGGGTGGTAAAAGGTTTCTGCCAGTTCAACGAAGCCACGAAAAGTGAGCGAGAGCAAGCGAGCGGGCTTCCACATAATCACCTCCACGCCACCTTCACTTCACCCCTCTCACTCCACCTCACCCAACCTACTTCCACGTCACGTGCCACGCCGGGCACCACATCACCTTTCTGTACTCTTTTGTCTCCATTGTCTTAATTGTAAATTTTCCTCCATTTTGTTTATAAAAACCTTGATTTCACTAATTTCATTTTATTTATCTGCCATCTTCGCTCCAGCTACTGCTCTTGACGACAATTGACTCCGTCATTGAGTTGTTTGTGAATAGCTAGGTATTTAAAGTCTTAAACTACCTCGTGTTTTTGAAAGTAAATCTAAAAATGACCAGAGAGAATGCAACTCAACATCACAATAAGTATCAGTCAACATGTGATGAGATTAAGGAATTGAAAGAAAAGATAAAGGGGAATATGTTTTTAATTCAAGCAAGAGAGATCATCTGAAATGATATTATTCAGCGGGTCAAAGTAATATGGGATCATATGGTGGTCATGGTTGAAGAGAAGGAAATGATTAGGGCCTTTGAAACCATTATTTACACCAATAATATTCAGTCATAGGAAAGTGCACAATTGGCTAAAAGGATCATTGATTATCTAAATGCGAAATCTTTGTAGGAATTGAGGGCAATAAATATTGTAGACAGAACAACTGCTTTATCAACGATAAGAAAAATGGTGCAGAAGAACATGTATAGGAACCATGCAGAGAGTAGGTTGTTGGAGGTCAGAGAATCAGTGGCAAATTTTAATTCCAGTTTTGACAAGAGAGTCCGAGCAGGGTTACCTTCATGTTGGGATCAGCAAGGAAACCTCCTTCCTTGAGAACAATATGAAACATTGCTAGTGAAGGCAAAGAGTAAGATCAATTCTTCTCACAAAAGAACAACAGTTCTAAAAAGAGTAACAATTGTAAACTACTTGCAAAGGGATTTTCAGCTGCTATAGTTAATTAAAACTTTGTTCACTGAGAAGCCAACATACACCAAGGTAGCCAATTTAAGAATGACCTACAACAGAATGATGCAGTGCCCAGTTCCAGACTTGGACTTGTGGAAGAAATTTCAGTGTTTAATTTTTCCAGTAAAGGTTCGGGTTGTGCAACCTAGAGTTTCATCAAGCAAGGCTAAAGTTGCACAAGAGTGCCAAGTTTTCAAATGATTATTTTCACTTATTTTCAATTTCTAGAAAATGTCTCCTTTTTGTAATTGAAGAGTTAGAAATAGTTTAGTATTTTAACTTTCACGAGGACCGAATAGCTAAGAAGTAGTTGTGATAGTTGACATTTGTAATGATTGTCTCCAATCTAATAGTTTCTTTAAAAGAACATCAAGTTACCAGTTTTGGGGTTCCGAATTTTTGTCTTAGAGACACAATTTTGTTGTGAATGTACGGGGTTTTCTTGGAGAAGTAATGAGATTTCAAGATGATTCTAAGTGTGTGTTGATTATTACATGATTTCATATCTCTTTCTGTAAGTCATTTATGTGTACTTATTCTTTGGAAAATGTGTGATGAAGTTGCTGGTTCTTTTTAATTTAACAAATTGAATTCTACTTTAAATAGATGACAATACGCGTGTATCTTTATCAAAAAATAGCCTTAAACTGTGCTCCACCATTTCCATCATCTCACTTCTTCAGTATTCCACGATTTTGACTAAGATTTTATGCAAAATATTATGTTCTTGTGAACTTATACATTGAATCTTCCTCTTTATTCTCTCTCTAGCCATATTGCAACTTTAGTAAGTCATTTTCACATATAGCTTGGCCATCTTGGAAGGGTTTTGTCTTTTCTCCAAGAGTTACAAATACATTACATTTTCAAGAAATATCTCTTGGCAACCATATATAAAATTATAAAATAAAGACCTTTTACATATTCTACATAGATGTCCTAGGCACTAGCCTCCTTTTAGCCAGAGGTTGTCCCTAGGATAACAACATCTTTTGGCATTGTTGTCAGGGAACTGAGAACGAAGTTATTTCTCCTTGGGTTCTTCTTCAAAACCATTTCTTTGTCTAGTGAGCAAAGAGAGTGTGTTGGTTGAATTTTTTCACAAAGTGGGTAATTATTAACAACAATCTTGACTCCAAGAAGACCACATATTCGGTCAGAAACTTTCGAGAAAGAAGCTCCAGCCTTATCTGATCCAGAAAAGCTTGTTTCAATAAGGGTTTGGAGAGAAAAATAGTCTTCCAAAACCCCAAGTCTTATGTTATCTGCCCCTGTGTCTTCCAGTTCTTTTTCCTGTAATATTAAAACAAGTCATCCAGAAGTAGTTCCAAGAAACTTGGAATTTTTAGAAGGGAAGTACCACACCCCCCCCCCGAATCATTTTCCTTTTCCAAAACCTACTCTTGAAGAGAGATCTTTTGAATCTGCTCCCTTTGCTTTCCTTTTTTCTTTCCAGAAGTTGAAGAGATAAATATTGTGGATACTTCAACTTCATATCATACCATTGCTGCAATTTCTCAACCCATTCCAATATTTTTAGTCCCTCCAACCTCTTATGCATCTCAAAAAAGGAATCATCTTCCTCTCCCAATCAAAATATGGCGATTCCAGACTTTCTACTCAATAGATACACTCCTCTCAATTTAGCTCAAACTTTGAATGTGATGCCTCAAGATACTTTGAAGTTGTTTCCTATATTCACAGGAGAGGGTGAAATTACAACAGAAAATCATGTGGCTACTTTTCGGGCTTTTGCAAAGAATCTGAATGTTGAATATTTGGATGTTGTGATGAGATTTTTTTATATAGTCTTTGGATGGAGAGGCCAGAAAATGGTTCAAAACTCTCCCAGGAAATTTGATCAATACCTGAGAAGAATTAGAGAATGTTTTTATACAAACATTGGGAGAGAAAAAAGATCATTGTTATTTCCTAACATAATTTAATGCCATTAAAAGGAAGCCAAATGAAGAAGTTGCAGATTTTATTGAAAGGTTTAATAAACTTTATAACAATCTTCCAGTGGAAATTAAGCCTCCTCATGCAGCTGCTAAGGTGGTTTTTGTAGGAGCTTTTGAACCAAATTTTGGTTTTACCTTGAGGGAAAGAAGATCTCCATATTTGGACCTGATTCAAACCAAAGTCTTGATAATTGAGGCCAATTTGTTTGTTGCTGGAAAACTGAAGTCAAAAGATGATCATGTTGATAAGAGAAAGGAAAAGGAAGAGGTTGGGTCTTCAAGTCAGCAGAAAGATTCATAGGAGAAGAAGATGGACGAGATGACTAAGGTCATAAAGAATTTATCAAATAAGTTGGTAAAAATGGAGTTGGAGAATAAAAATACACCTATGCAAATTCAATAGGCGCCAGAACAGAAATTTCAATCCTCAATTTACGAGACCTCCTTTGCAAATTTTGTAGAGGTAAAGGAATGATCAACAAGATCAAGTGTAGGCCCCTTTATACCTTGAATATGAACCAAAGGAAGCATTAGAAGAAATTTTAAAGAAACCAACTCAGACTATTCCAATCCATTGAGAGGATCAATCCAAACATCAACAAGTCAAAATCAATCAAGAAAGACAATCAAATCAAACTACTCAAGGTCGACAGAAGGTTCAAAAAGATAAAATAATATAAGAAGATCAAGAAAAAGGAGAGAAAAATGTGCACTCTTTAATTTTGAGAAGTAATTGGAGAAAGTAAAGATTCCAGTCCCATTTGGCTAGCTAGCAAAACAACCTGCTTATAGGAAGAAGATTAAAGATTTCATCAATTTATCACAAGTTTATGTTACCCTAGATATAGTCAATCTATAGGAAGAAAGGCCAATGGTGATGTTTGGTCCTCATGTGGAGGAACACGACTCAACCAAACCCCCTTTTTATATCACCCTTCTAATTCACGATTTCATATTACACAACTACATGCTTGACTCAGGGGCCTATCATAATCTGATGCCCCTTTCTGTTATAAAGTAGTTGAATTTATAGATCACTAAACCATGTAAAGATTTATATTCTTTTGACTCAAAGAGAGTCAAGTCCATTGGCTTTATAAAGGATCTGGTGGTCCCTCTATCACAAATCCCAGTCAAGAGTATTGTGATGGATGTAGTAGTTACAAACATCCCAACAAGATTTGGAATGTTTCTTTCTAGATCTTGGGGCATGAAGCTGGGAGGAGTTTTGAAGTTGGATTTTACATATGCCATAATCCCAATATTTGGTGGAGAGGAAAGGAGGCTATATCAGGAATCAAGATTTGATAAAACAATCACTAAAGAGGGAAAATAAAATAATTCCCCAATATATAGCCAAGATAAATATTTCTCATGTTTATGTTGGAAGTAATGATAAATTTGTCGAGGACACTCAAATGCAAATTCCTCTAGCAATTCAAAAACAAGAAATAATGCAGAATTCTATTTGGAAATTATTTTTTGATGGTGCATATTCCAAGGAGGGAAATGGTGCAGGGGTTTTACTGCTTTCCCCAAAGGGTGAAACGATCCCCCTTTCATATAAAGTGGAATTAAATTCCACAAATAATATCACAGAATATAGGGGTTTGATTCTTGGTTTACAGGCTACAAGGAATATGAAGGTTGATTGTTTGTATGTGTTTGGAGATTTAGAATTAGTGGTGAAACAAATAAGAGGTTAATGCCAAACAAAGCACCCAAGGCTGAGATCCTATCAGAATGAAGTGTGGGACTTAATTGACAACTTCTTCTCAGCATTTAATATTTAGTTTTTTCCAAGAGAAAATAATAGATTAGCCGACTCACTAGCAGTGGCTGCCAATACTTTTAAGTCTCCACAAAATCCTAACTTGATATATGAAGTTGAAATTAGATGCATGCCTTTTATACCTGGCAACGTAAACTATTGGTAGGTATTTGAGTACAAGGAGCATATTAAATGATTTCTAGAGGTAGTTGGAGAGTTTTCTTCTTCAAGGATTGATCAAGAAGAAGAAGAAGATGAGAATGCTAAATAAGAAGGACTTGAAGAAGATTTACCCTAGAAGGACTCAATTGCATACCATAAAATTGTATAGCCTAAGGGAAATGTGATTCAAAAACGGTTGGTTCCTTTGGAGCGATTATTTGATGCCAATGATGTTCCTGTGATGGTTACCAAGCATAATTGGGAAGATGGTGTTGAGGACTGCAATATCGACACTGAGAATCAACCTAAGCTTGTTAAACTAGCGAAGGGAATCTCAAAAGATTACAAGCAGAGGTATTTTAATCTTCTTAAAAAATATTTTGATATCTTTGCTTGGTCTTATGAAGACTTAAAGACATATAACAAAGATATTATACAACATAAAATTTCATGAAAATCAAGAGTCAAACCATACAAAAAACATCTTAGATAGATTAACTCTTTGCATCAAGCTAAAATCATTGTGCCATTAAGATATTCAGATTAGGTAGGAAATCTGGTGCCTGTGAGAAAAAAGAATGGGAAATCAAACTTTGTGTGGACTTCTAGAATCTGGACAAGGCATATTTAAAGGATAACTACCCTCTTCTAAAGATGGATCACATTCTGCAGAAAGTTGTAGGATCTTCAAGGTTATCAATTATTGATGGGTTTTCTAGATATAACCAAATATTTGTTCATCCAAATGATCAAAAGAAGACAACCTTCACAACACCATGGAGCACTTTTATGTATGCTAAGATGCCTTTTGGTTTGATGAACGTTGGAGCTACTTTCCAAAGGGCTATGGATATAACCCTTTTTTGGAGAAAAAGATAAGTTTGTGGTTACTTATCTGAACGATATAACAATATTTTCTAAGTCAAATGATGAGAATTTGGAACATTTGTAGCAGACTTTTGAGAAGTGCAGAAAATATGCGCTATCCTTGAATCCTAAAAAGTCACATTTTTCTCTTAGAGAAGAGAAATTATTGGGCCATATAGTATCAAAAGGAGTTAAAATTGATACAAAATGTGTGGAGGCAATCAATAATATTCCTTTACCCAGAAACAAGAAGGAAATACATATTTTCTTGGGCAAAATATTTTTTCCCAGGAGATTTATCCCAAACTAGGCAGAAGTTATAAAGGAAATTACTGATATGCTAAAGAAAAATATGGAAGTTAAGTGGACTCCAGTAGAAAGAGAATCTTTTTCATGGATTAAGAAGGCTTTCAAAGAAGCTTCTATTTTGGTAATTCCTCATTATGAAAATCCTTTTCAGATTTTCTCTTTTGCATCTCCTACTATGATAACAACAATCATTAGGGGAATTTCAAGGTCTAAAATGGGCCTCCTAAGGAAATTATAAAATAATAGTGGAAATAATAAAATAAGATTAGATTACATCATCAAATTTTAGAGGGAAAAAAGAAAAACTATTTTTTCAATTCGTATTTTCAACTTATCTTCCTATGGGTTTACTCAAATTTTGAGTGAAAACACTCGCTGGATGCATAATTTGATTCCTCATCCAAGGATTACCCATGTTGCATACTTTCGATGGACCTTTCTACATAAAAAATGAGAAATACATGAAAAAACGTGTTTGCAATCACAGTTTTCATGTATTTCTCATTTTTCATGTAACAGGGTCAATCGAAAGTGTGCAAAATGGGTACTTGTTGGATGAGGAATTAAATTTTGCATCCAACGAGTACTCTTGCTTGAAATTTGAGTAAAATGTTAGGAAGATAAGTTGAAAATACGAGTTGGAAAAAAATAGTTTTATTATTGTATTATTTTTTAATCTTTTCACTTTTTTACTCCAAAAATGGTGAATCATCCCCATGGTTGACATCATCATCTTGAATCCTATTGGTTCTTATAAACTTTATTTTGGTTGTAGATTTTTCTTAGGAGGCCCATTTTAGACCTCAAAATTTCCCCAATGGCTTTTGCAAAAGAATGAAGATAATAGAGAGTAACCTTTGGCATTCTTTAGTGAGGTACTAAGGGATGCAGAGCTAAAATATAACATTTTAGAAAAACAAACATATTCCCTTGTCAAGGTTTTGAAAGCATTTAGGACATATATTTTACTATCTAATATCACTGGATATGTACCTAATACAACAATCAAAGATGTATTAACACAAAGGGACATTGAATGGGAGAAAAGGAAAATGGATAGTGAAAATACAAGAGTATGATGTGGGTATTAAGACAACTAGATTAATAAAGGGACATGGGTTAGCCAAGATCTTGACAGAGGCTGATTACCAAGCGATGGGAATACACTTATTAGCTAAAATTTTTAAACCAAATGCAGTTGGTGAGGAAGGCCAATCCAATGAACAGGATAATAGAATTTCTTATAAGCATATTTGTTTTGATTGTATAAGAATATTGTTCAATATTTGTTATTTCTTAGCTGTCCAACAAATTTTGATAGAGAAAGATACATGGCTCTGAGTATGAAATCCCAAAAATATGTTATTACGAATGGTCAGTTGTATTGGAGGGATCCCATTGGTGTTTTCTTGTTGTGTTTAAATGAAGGAGGAAATGGCCGATATCACAAATAAATATCATGGTTGCATCTATGGGAGTCATTATAGTTGGAGGGTTACGACACATAAAATCCTAAAGGCTGGTTTCTATTGGCCTCCCCTCTTTTTTGATGTGTATAGATTGGTGAAATGTTGCAGAGAATATCAAGTTTTTGCTGAAAAGAAGAAGTTGGCACCATTTCCATTGATTCCAATATTTGTAGAAGAGCCTTTTGGGTAGTGGAGGTTGGATTTTATAGGGGAAATCAACCCACTTTCTAGTGGACAACACAAATGAATCTTAACAACCGTTGATTATTTTACAAAGTGGGTGGATTCCATTCCAACCAGGACTGCAATCGATTCAGTGGTTATTAGATTTTCGAAAGAAAATATATTTTCTAGATTTGGTTGTCCAAAAACGTTAGTGACAGACAATGCCCAGGTGTTTAAATCTACAAAACTAATTAATTTTTCCCAGAAATACAATGTTATCTTCAGTCGCTCTACCACCTATTATCCACGAGGGAATGGGTTGGAAGAGTCTTTTAATAAGACTTTGGTAAGAATTTTGAAGAAGACTATTGTAGAAAATTAGAAGAATTGAGATTCCCAACTTAAGTTTTCTTTGTGGGAAAACAGGGTGACAACAAAAATATCCACTCAGAAGTCATCTTTTGAACTAGTATATGGAATGTTAGCCTTATTTCCTAGTTAATTAGCTGAGCATCCATGGTAAGAAAATCAAACAAAAAATACATATTTGACGATATGTAAAGTTAATTGTCACATCCATGGTAAGAAAATGTAATTAAAAATGTAAGTTTTAAAGTATCTTTAAAAGTACAAGAAAAAATACTAAGTCAAATGAAGATTTTGTAGTTTACGTAGCTACCCATGAGGTGTAGACCACTTGGTTTATGTGGACTTAAGTCCCCATTAGGTCATTGGTTAAAATATCATGGGGAGGGTTTGAGGGTGGAAGCAACCTATGGGGGATAAAATTGTCCCATGGGGCATCCAAGCTCGATCAAGCCTTGCATAATCCTAGTGACAACATCTTGTGGGTGGGAAGATCATTATTCCATCCAACATTTGGGTCGAGTCTTGCACAATATTGATGACAACATCCCGTGGGAGGGAAGATCGTTATTCCATCCAACATTGGGGTTGAGCCCTGACTTAGGCTCAACCTAGTTGGAAATAAAAGAAGGAAGAAGTTAATTTCCACATATGAGTAAGAAAGGTAATTAAAAATGAAAGTTTCCAAGCACTTAAAAGTATATGTGAATAAGTATCAATTACATCAAAAGAATCAATAGTGGAAAAATTTTGCATGGAGAAATAAAAAGAAAAATATACATCTCTCTTTAGGTGGATGAATTGTTTCCTAAAGGAATTATGTGTGTGTGTGTGTGTGGAGGGACTTTTTCATGGATGAATAGAGAAGAAAATATAATTATGTATTTACATGGAGGATATGACTAGTTTTAGACATTGTAAAAGTCAATACAAGTATATAAGAAGTCATGTA
Source organism: Pinus taeda (assembly GCA_000404065.3). Taxonomy (NCBI): domain Eukaryota; kingdom Viridiplantae; phylum Streptophyta; class Pinopsida; order Pinales; family Pinaceae; genus Pinus; species Pinus taeda. Next base: position 70,515 of record APFE030568906.1, read on the forward strand.
AAAGTGAATAACATAAAAATGCTTGTAAAAGGTGAAATATTAAAGTGTATAAGAGATTCATTGTAAAAGTAAACAAGGGTGCTCTAATCATCAAGGTGTCTTGCAAAATGATAGAAAATAGTGGATAGAATGAATTAATCCACACATAAACAATTTTTTAGATAAAGTAACATAACATGAAGAGAGGTAAAACATTATAACTTGAATTTTGTATTGAGAAACATTGTAGTGGATGAAAAGTGAATGGTAATTCTTTCTTAAATAATCATATTCAAGAGTTGAATGCAAAAATAAAGGAACAAGACTCTCTATTAAATAACTTATGTGAACAAAACCAATCTCTCATACATGAACTGCATATCACACAATCTAAATTAGAGGAGAAGTTTAAAAGGAAAAAATACCTCAAAACACAATTACAAGCATTAGAGAGAATATTATGACTTATAAGCAAATAATCAAAGTATCAATTCAACGAGATATTGCAATTCAGTGTGATCAAGAATCTCAGGAAATCAAGATACAAAATTTACAAATTTCAACAACTACAACAACTTAGTAACAATACAAAAAGCACCCACAAAAGAGATATCAAAATTATCAGTAAAAAACTATCATCTATCATCCAAAGATATTGAAATTTCTCATTTGGTAAATCATAATTAAACTCTACTGATATTAATGAAAAAATTGAAGAATGGGAAGATGACACGACAAAAAATCCCCATAGATAAGATACTAGCACCAACTCAATCAACATGGAAAAGTATAATGTTAGTATTAATGAAATTGTATAAGTGGAAGAGCTTCCAAAAGTTGAAATTGCATATAAAGTGACGTTAAAAAAATGTATGAGTGACTTAAATGGAAGAAAGGCATAAAATTGAAGATGATCTCAATGAAGTTGAAGAAAAACTTTGAAAATTAGAGAAATATAATGAAGAATTGAAAGAAAATATTAAGAAGAAGGGTGAACCTTTTGTAAGATGAAACCATTTAATGAATCACTCGTTAAAGAGGTTAAGAACTTAAAGCAAGCAAATAATAACAAAGGAAAGTTGGAAAAATATGAGTCAAAAGAAGAATTGAAAAAGAAATATGAAGAAATCAAATGTTACACAAGCATAATCAAGAATTTTTTTACAATTTTAAGAAGATGAAAAGACATTTAGAAGAGTTTGAATAAAAGAATATGGATAAAAATATTGCCACAAAAAATGAAGAGGATACTATCAAAAACTTGAAGAAGAAATTTGCAGGAGGTTGAAAAATCTCTAAATACTAATGAGATAAAATTAGAAATGCAATCTAGAAAGAAAAGATGTAAAAATTTGATAGATGGGATCCTATCATAGTTTCAAAAGGAGATAAAAGACAAGATTCAAGAAATTTACCAAAAGATATTTGAAAACATTGAACTCCATTCAGAGAATGTGCATGCCAAATATCATAGTATTATGTCCATGGCTAGACTAATCAAAGTTCCAAGTGAAGTGAATAGAGGATGCCATTATCTTTAGAAAGAAGACAGATGTAATAGGTATGTAGAATAAAGGAAAACCATCACATGTGAAATAATATTGACACGAAATTCCAAGGAAATTTCCAAGAAAGACAAAAGATCGATACCAACATTATCAAGGAAGAAAATGGAATACTCATCAATATTCATCGAGCCAGGCATCAAAAAACCATTATTCAACAAGAAATTATTAGAGTCCACAAATTGGAAAAGTTACAACAATAATACATGGAATCAAAGAAAATAAAACTATGCAACATTCAATCATCAAGGATTAAGAGTGAGAAGAATTGAGTTTGAATGGATTGATCCTTTTTCAATGCCTGAATATTATTCAAAGTTTTGAAAGTCATATTGCCACATTTCCTCAACCTTATCTAATTAATGATAGTTACAAAGAGTATTCATTCTATGAGGAGAGGCTTTTTATTTCATATGCTTTGAGGACAACATATTTTTACGAAGGGAAGACTTGTAATATACTTAAGGTGTATTACATAACGCAATGATTAAATATCATGTAATAGTCGTCATAAGACAATTATTATGTAATAATGATAAGTTATGACCTTTTCCAAGGACATGACTTATTACTTCTACATGTATTTATATATACACTTATTGTATCTTAAGACATGTTAATGAATAATGAATAATAATTAATTTATCCCTTAAGGAATATATGGATTTGTCCTTACTATAATGGTTTCTCAGGAGAAGTGACCAAGATATTCCCTTTAGATCCATAACAATATTCAAGGTTATAAACATACCAAAACTAAACAAACAAATTTGACCCTTTTTAAACAATGATTGCAATAAAGGAGAATATGGAAATATTGACAAACTATACATGTGAAAATCTATAAAGAATCATTATATTAGAACAATTACAAAATGAAAAACCCAAATAGATTTGTTTTCAAAATGTTAGATCCAAAAAGACAATAAAAAGATGTGTAATTCATATTGTATTATAATTCATGAGTTCCAACTCAAATTTGTGAGTTTATTCTAATTCATAATAGTAGATATCCCTTCTATTGAAGGACAACATCCTCCATTGGTCCCATTCAATCAAGGTAGTGAGGATTCCATCTAAGAAGTCACTCCTCCTGGAGTTATATTAGTGGTTTATTGAATGGAATCACTCTTCTTAGAGTTATGTTAACAATTTATTTGTTATGCATTTGATGTTCCATGTGGAATGTAATATCTAAGTGTTGAACCTTTGAACTTGATCTTATTTATATTGTAATTATATTTTTCATCCATGTTTTGTACCATACCATGATGTAGATTCCAAGTTGATCTTGAAAAACATATAAACACGATTGTTTCATTGTCATTTCAATGAAAGGTTCTTAGACTAACTGAGATAGAGAACCAAAGGGGCCATGAGTCCACTAACTGGGAAAGGTATGGGGACCTATGTTTAATTCTCAATATCTTGTAAGTGTGTTATGTTGTACATTGTACATTGTTAGTTACTAGTTCCTAATTGAATGGAGATCTTGAAAAACTTATTTTGTTGTCTAGAGAATAATATAACACCAAACACTATGAAATGTTCTTGCGTTGCTAAATTTTTCTTTACATATTGTGGCCATAGATGAATTATTAGACCAAAAAATTATATATTGATGTCTTCATTGGAGATATACTACATGGGACTCTCAATGCTAAAAACCCATTCTTACTATATAAAATTTAGCATTCCTAACCCTGAGGGTTAACATAGTTGGTCAAGTCCTCATTGTTAAAGCACCTATTCTATTGAGAGGTCACATGTTCAATTCTCTCAACACTCTTGGGGTTAAGATTCATAGTTAAGCTAATAGGAATAGATCCTTTTGGGTAGATCTGCTTGGTACAATATTCCGTGGATGTAGCGGTCATCAATCTAAGAGGATCGTGAACCACATATAAAAAAAATAGCATTCCCATAAAGGTAATTCCATGTCCATGCCTATCATAAACACCCTAGTATTTCTTGGAAAATTATTATCTATCATTATGATAAAATTTCTTTGAAATTAGACAGTAGGCCACCTTGGTTTCTCAACTACAACTTGTGTTGATTAAATATAACAAACAAGTCTTTAAATAAAGACAACTCAAAAAATAAGTGAACTCATTGTTAATATAATTCTTTAATATATAGGATTTTTTAAAATAGAAAGATCAAGGAGGATAGACCATGCGACAAAGGCGACATCTTCTTCAAGCCATGGTTCATAGAATTGAATCTTATTTCAATGTCCATTTCCTAAGCCTCGTTTTTTTTTTTTTTAGATTTCCACATATTCTCTTAAACTTTTTGAAGAGGAATGCTTACAAGAATTTGGAACTTCATTGGGTTGATTTATTAAGGCATTTTCTTTGATGTCAAAAACCATATAAATGATAGAAGTAGAGTGTGGAGACTCTAAATCATAGACAAAATCATAGTAGAGTGTGGAGACTCTAAATAGGCCTAAATGTTGGATTACAATAATATGGACTTCAAGTGTATATTTTGTATAAAAGTAATCCATCTCAAGGAATCTTTCCCAAATGCTAAGGTTTCTTAAGTGAAAAAAATGGAAGAATAGAAAACCAAATAACGGGAAGGAACTTATGAAAAAAACACATGGGGTGGCTATATAAAAGGAAGTGTCAACATCAAGTCTAGTAACATTGATAAGTGTCCCTATCCCATTGTTTGAGGGATGTGACATTGATATGGATACATTCATAACAAAGAGTCACTTCGTCATACCCCTTATTACCATGCTTGTTTACCCCTCAAGGGGAGTGAGAAGCATCCACTAATCAAAAAATTCAAATCAAGAAAAGGGCCTAATTCCTTTGCCTGAGTCACATGAAGAAATGTAATAAATATTATTATAAACTCTATCCATGTCAAATAAATTGGATGGTTGGATAGAAATCATGAAGAAAAAGGGAAAATGGTAGATGCTCAACTTGCATTGTCCTTAGCAATGGAATTTAAAAAAAAGATGCATATTTTTAAAAGTTGTAAATTAATGGATTCAATGTTTTGGATCTATGTAATATTTTATTTACAACCGTTTGGATATCTTGAATATGATTATGTATATGTTGTATAAGTAAATAAGCAATTTTCATTATTTTCTTTTAACATACTATGAGGTTGATTTTCCTTGGTAAATTTGAAATATTTGAAATATTATCTTTGAAGATTAATAAAATATATAAAACCAACTAAGAAAGAGCACCGATGGGGGTATGAGTCTAACAAAGGGGAAAGAATTGGGTCCAAAGGGATGACCTTTGTCTCATGATCGTGCTAGTTTCTAATGTCTACGCAAATATCCTATTACATCATGTATTTTAAATATTATCTTAGATTAGACAAGAGTCCTAGTAAGGGAAGAGGAGACTTGAAAAAAGGTAAGTGATTGATGGGATATTGGATTTCGTGCTAGTTTCTAATGTCTATGCAAATATCCTATTACATCATGTATTTTAAATATTATGTCAGATTAGACTAGAGTCCTAGTAAGGGAAGAGGAGACTTGAAAAAAGGTAAGTAATTGATGGGATATTGGATTTCCTACTCATTCTCATATTTTCTGTGCTATGTTACCTTTCGTAAGTCCTCTAAACAATCATTTCCATATTTTAATAATTGCTATAGTTATCAATTATTAGCCATTTGAATTTATCAGGGATTTTCTTTTGAATTGATATGTTTGGAATGATTATGGGATCATACTGACATGATACTTGGGTTTCATAAGTAACTTGTTCAAGTTTTTATATGATATCAAACCTTATGCTACAAATACAATGCTACCAAACCATATGCTATAAAATGGTATACCACCAAATTGTATGATTTAGAGCACTATATTATCTGCTACAAAATTCTATATTTTATGATGGTTCACATATATGTAAAATATGTATGTCATTGTTGGATTCACATATGGAACGGATTGGTGCTACAAAACACTTATTAACTCAAAGAGTGTTTTGTAGAATTCATAGCTAGATTTATGCTACAACATATTAATTCAAAATCTTATAAATCATAGGCTTGGAATGTACCTCTCACCACATTTCATAGTAAGCATGATGAGGAATATTTCATGGATTACATGTAGTAAATCAAGTGGTTTGAAAACTGAAGTAAATTATTCACTTTCAAATTATTCATAATGGCTAGAAACATATCACTAATACATAGAAATCTTGTTGGATGGGGCCACAAATTTCTTATTAGAAATATATCACTGATAATGTGTATCAATGTTGTTAGAGGGAGCCATGAATTTCTTGGAATATGTTCTATTGGATCCTTGAGTTCATTTTGTAAAAATTAGTTACTATAGTTTATAATATGTTAGCAATCAAAGTAGAAAGAGATGGGATCATTTTTTTGTAAGCTTGGTGGGACCTTTTTCATTAATTTTCTTCAAAAGGTAGGTTACATGCAGAAATCAAATTGTTCAGTGGCCTCAACCTACTGATATGGGTGGCTCTAGAAATAGAAGTGGCCTTGAAATAACTCAAAAATCAAAGTTATCAAATTGAAAGGAAATAGGGACCAGATCGTAGTGCTCGTTGTCTTGATTCCAATGGTGCAAACAAAACTCAAATCCAAGCTCGTATGCTCAAGTTATAGTCAGTCAAAGTTCTGGTCAAACTAGGCCAAGTGGCAATTGCTAACGAGGAAACAATTTGGCGGGGTCCTGGTGCATGGAATCCGGCCACTGGAAGAGGTGAATTTGTCACCTCCTTAATTTGTCTAGTAACCCTTAAAATCTGGTGAATGGTTTTTAACTATATAGTTTTAAAAAATAAAAAAATAAATAAATTTTTGGGGTGGCAGGTCACCAACCCCGCTAGCCCCCCAACGGAATTCTCTCTCTCTCTCTCTCTCTCTCTCACACACACACACACACACACACACACATGCGTGTGCGCACGCACGCGCACACACACACACACGCTCGCACGCATGCGTGCATGCACACACACACATATATAATGTGATGGGTGGGCCACTTTCCGGCGGACCCCCCTCCCAACCCACGTGGGACAACTCACGAATCAAGTAGCCCCACATTATATTTAAACCATAACAAAAAAAAGCCACACACCATTTGATACAGATCCAAGCCACGACTGGGGTGTGGTGAGTTTTCAACCTGGTCCACCCCCAACAAACGTACCAAAATTTCCCAACGAGCCGATAGCTCGGTTATGTGAACTCCACCCACTCCATGCTATATAACCCCACTCATATTCCATTAAACCCAATCGGTGGAGAGTGGAGTGGGTCTGACCAGTAGAACCCTGAGTGGACCAGAGGGGCAAAAGCTTGAACAAGGAATCTGTGTTTATGCTAAGAAGATTCCCTTGGGGTCCAAAAGTGCCACTGTCAGAATGGGACAAGTTTATAGTCATTTTTGCATGATTTCTCGCCAGGAATCCAACCGTGTAGTCTGTTTCTCTAGGCGGAGTCTCCATTTTCAGTCCATCACTAGAATTCGAGGTATAATGGTCATTTATATAAAGTTGATCATAATTCATTTATTTTTTGCCACTTAATGAAAGAAGGCCTCCCCACTTTAATCAGGGCCCGAAGACGTAGCCCACATTGGTGAAATCTATAATAAAACATTTGTATGCCTTTGATCTCATGGTTTCTTTATTATTCCCACTTATTTTCACGTGTTTAAGTTACTTGGTTACATGATCTTTTAAATGCAAATTTTGTATGCATCCTCAAAGTTAAAAGATCTGGATCAAGTCTGGTATCAAAGGAGGTCTTCTTGATGCATGGTAGAGAAAGTTGACAAGTTGTTTGCAAAATATGAGAAAACAATCAAGGCTGAGAAGAAAGAACTAGATGATCATGCCCGGTAAATCATGAAGGTGGAGGAGAAGAGCCTCCTCTCTCTCTGTCCTCCAGTGAAAGTTCTTCTTTTTCCTCTTCTCATCATTCTAATAAGAATCATAAAAATGTATCTAGAAATCCCTTTTTCACACTGGATGTCAAGTTTGATTTACCTATATTTAGTGGAGAAGCTAATGCAGAAAAGCTAGATAACTAAATCAGATAGGTTGAAGTGTATTGTCACATACAACAAATCAAAGAGGATGACGCAAATATCCAACTAGCATCCCTTAGATTGAGTGGCACTACTCGTCTGGTGGGAAGGGAAGTTGCAGTAAGGTGGTAAGAGTAGTCATGAACTTATTTCATCTTGGCCTAAGTTCATTTTTTCTTTAAGAGAATAATTATACCCATTGGGTTACATACATAAGGCCATCATGGAATGAAAATATTTGAAACAAAGTGAAGGTCAAACTTTTCAGAATTTTACAGAGGAGTTTAGAAAACAAGCATTAGCATTGAATGTTCCACTAGACACTTATGAGACGTTGATGGAATATATTGGTTCTTTGTATCTTTATTTGTGCCATTCATTGTTATTATTTGAACCTAAGTCTCTTGATGAAGCTAGTGTAAAGGTTGTATATCTTGAAAGCAGGGGGAGCACGAGCAAGGTGACCGCCTGAATAGGGCAGCAACAACTATGAGAAGAGAAGCAAGGACCTCTTGTACTCATTGTGAGAAAGAAGGGCATGATGAGGAGAATTGTTGGGAACTGCATCTAGAATTGAGGACTAAGAGGAACGACAAAAGAGAGAAGTAGAAGACAGTTGTAACTGTGCATCAAGACCAAGAATATGAATCAGAGGATCATGAGAGGATCACAATTGTGGGATTTACAGGTGTTGGACCAATTGACCTGGGATCAGACTCAGATGATGAAATGAAGATTGCAGCTCTTAGGATTACAGAATATGGACCTATCAACTTTGGTTCTGATTCAAGCGATGAGAGAAAGGTTTCAACATATGTTGTGCCAAAATAAAAAAGAGCACCAAATGCGGCATGGATCCAAGAACTTGAAGAGTTCAACCAAAGAATTCAAGCAGAGAATGCTAAGCTAAGAAGAATCCTACAAGAAACAAAGAAGGAGAAACAAAGGTCGCAACATCAATTACAAGCCAAGGAGGAGGCCTTGGAAAAGTTGCAGCATAACAAACTTGAGGTAAAAGTGATTCTTCAATTTCATGTACTTTTTAAGATGATTATTTCACTAATTTTGAGAAAAATACTACATGAACTGGATCAAAATTGTTGAAGAAGATGGGGTATTAGGGGACGGACCTCGACATTCATGGCCAGGGAATTGTGAATCCCATCAAAGTGGAGGAATTTCCTTGTTATGCACGATTTGGGTATGTCATAAAAGAGGTTCAAGAATGATCCAAGACAACCAGTGACCAACCAAAGATGGATGATGGGAGCACCTCCTCACATTCCATTGATAGTGAGGGTTCCACATGAACTTATTAGAGGTGCACCAGGAATAAACGTTTCACGACGATATAGAAATTTTCGAGGAAGAAGAATCATTGTAGTTACTCGAATGAAGATGGACACCAAAGAGCCATGTGTCAGATACTCCATGCCCATAAACCACCGTTAAAGAAACCAGCTGGCGAACATGTTCAACAAGCGAATCTGCCACATTCATGGTGGTCCACTTTGTTGAGTAAGAGATAAAATAGTGGCTTGTCATGGCCACCTTTTGTAAATCATGCATTGTGAATAATTGTAAAAGTGATGATATGTTTTCCATCACTTGTTAAAGAAATGATGATGTTTTTGGCCTTTTTTGTTGATAGCTAGGGTATTGGTTTCTATTATGATGTAAACTTAACCAAAGAGTGTGTGTTATGATGTCTTGGCAAGCATGGGGTTGTTTGAGTCACATGTGGATTTGTATTTGACTACAAAGAATGTACTAGATTTGCATCGAATGAAGATGTTGAAAGTGTGGCTTGAAAATGACACAAGCAGTGTGCAGGATGTGTGCATGCTTTTGGAGGACCAAAAGCTCCTCAGTGGGGAGGAATGATCTAAGTGGCTCCAGAAATAGAAGTGGCCTTGAAATAACTCAAAAATCAAAGTCATCAGATTGAAGGGAAACTAGGACCAGATCATAGTGCTTATTGTCCTGATTCCAACGATGTGAACGACACTCAAATCCAAGTTCGTATGCTCAAGTTATAGTCAGTAAAAGTTATGGTCAAACTAGGCCAAGTGGTAGTCACTGACGAGGCAACAATTTGGCAGGGTCCCGATGCACGAAAAGTTTTGAAGTGATCATATGTCTCAACAAAATTTGATATTTTGTCAAATTTGATTCATGTAAATGTCTCAATGAAGAGTCATATGTCTCAACAAAATTTGATCTTTCGATAATTTACATGAGCGAAGATGGAGTCAAAATTGTACATGCCCATATGGAGTCTAAAACCCTATTAAAAATAATTAATGTAAGTGTTTGGAGGCTTCCACAGTTATTCATATTCTTTGAGATTTCTGGAAGAGAAATCTGTAATGGATTTTTTATATGTCCAATGTTTCGGATATGGAAAATTTTAGGGCTAGTATTCGCAGGTGGGCTAATTTTTTATGCTTTTTCCAAAAATAGATTCATTAATTTCCATTTTTTCTAAAAATTATTCGCCGAGTTTTTATGGTATAAAATTATTTTACCTCAAGGTCACTAAAATTTTATATAGAAACTGTATAAAAATCTTAGAAATTTGAACATTTTTACAAAAATATTACCAAACATTTTATACATTGCATATTATGGATCAGTGAGATTTACCAAGATTTCTAAACTTTAAGATATATTTCCATCCTTAAAATTTTTATCTTTTTTTCCAGAAAAAAAGATTTTTTAATTTCCATTTTTTTCTAAAAAATAGTATAAAATTATTTTACCTCAAGATCACTAAAATTTTATATCGAAACTGTATAAAAATCTTAGAAATTTGAACATTTTTACAATAATATTACCAAACATTTTATACATTGCATATTATGGACTAGTGAGATTCTTCAAGATTTCTAAACTTCAAGATATATTTCCATCCCTAAATTTCTCTGGTTTCGGATGGTTACTTCATCCATCATCAAGGACCAAAGAGTAGATGATCAAAAATCAATTACATAATTCTCTTTTGGAAATCTCCAACAATAATTAATGTGATAATATGGAGTCATGTATAAAGGTTTTCATAAATTTGACTATGGAGATACCATGAATTATTATAAAATGAAAATAAAGTAATTATTATAAAGTGTCAATAAAGTTATATTTGAAATAAATAGTTATATGAAGGATAATATAGTTAAGTTTTAATAGTTATGATTTTTTTTTTTGAATTGATTGAATGAGTAAATGAAAAAAAGGATGCAATAAACATGAGTATTTAAAGGTAGAAATTATCTTTCATCCTTGTAATGTAACTTGGTTCTTAGTTAACAATATTGAATTTCTTTTTACAAAAGTTGATTTCTAGTCAACAACATGAAGTGAAGCCTCTCACAGGCAAGATTTTTATGGGAACATGTAATTGAGTCGTCTTAATAGTTAGAGAGTTCTAGTTGAATCATGTGTTAGTCAAGTCAAGTTATAATCACAAACTAGAGTCCTATAATTGACTTATTAGTTAGAGTTTCCCTCCATATAAATGTAGTTATAGACTCTAATTTATTACCAAGGACTTCAAATTATAAAGAAGCCATTTTAGAACACCCAAGATTGATAGCAGTATAGTAGCAAAAGGCAAAGTTTGGCAGAGTTTGAAGAGTTAATAGAGACAGCGAAATTATTTATGATTGACCAAGGAAAAAAAGAGATATAAATTAAGTAACAAAGAAAGGATTTTGACTAAGTAACGAAGAAAAATATAACCGAAAAGTAAGCATATAGGCATTGGAGATTAACATTGAACATTTGATTAAAAGATATTGTGGCATTGAAAATGATACATTGAGAATTTTTGTTGTATGTGATTGAGCAATAGGATTGAAGCATTGATTTGCAAAAATCATAGATTGCAATATTATTTCTATAGTAACAAGAGAATAATGCATTCAATGTGGCATGCACACACATGCGCGAATATATTAAAGAATAAGATGATGGGACAAGAACAAATGAAATGATTGAGCCCCTCAGTATAAGGGCTGTAGAGAAATTCCTTGGGTTGTGACCTTGGAGGCCAGAAGATAGAGAAATGATAGGTAGGTCAAGCACAAAGTAAGCCTCTCATATTGCATGTGTTGTGCAAGTGTGAGGTGGAATGAAATAAAAAATCCTAAATTGCATAGGAATCTACCAAATTGAAGATTGAGGTTAAAGAGTAACATGCCATGGTGGAACCTTGTATATGTGTATATCCCTATATAGCTAGCATTTTTTGTTTTTGATTTATCTATCTAGTGTGTTATTCATAATTAATGTAGAGTAAGGATACTCAGGTAGGAGTAAAACCCATGATGTTGTTGCAAAGTTGCTTTAGGATGAAGCAAGTCTTTAAGATTAGGGGAGATGCTTGGAGGCCTTTTAATCCATGTAAATGTCATCATATATTATATTAGAATAATAAGTATATTGATGTATATTTAAAATAAATGGTACAGTATGAGTATGTAAAAGACAGTGAGAAAATGAATAGTGGAAGTGGGTACAAATGTTGCAACCATATCACTATTGTATAAGTACTATTAAAGAAGGAATATAAACTTGGTTGGTTAACCTTTCCAATTATCTTTGCTAATTATTTATGTTTGTGTGCTTTCTATAATTAAAAGTTTATTTCCTAAATACTCATGCAATATGAAAGATTACAACAATATGGTAACACCACCAAGTACTCCTTATAAAAAAATCATTATACAAATCATACTTGTTACAATACAATTTCCAATGTATCCTCAATACAATGGTAATTATATATAGATATATATATATATGAGTGTGCATGTAACTATGGGTGTGCACTCTCTCTCTCTCTCCCTCTCTCTCTCTCACACACACACACATATAAGTATGTCTATGGGTCTATGCTAACTATTTGATAAACATGGTATTTTCACATAAGTTGAACAACTTAGGAAACTACTCACACATGTAGATCAAATATGAATACACCAATGAAATACATGGTTAAATTCCTCAAAGAGGGAAACAACCCATCACCCCAACTAATGCATCCACTTTAAGCAACATATTAAATCTAAAGGAAAATAATTTGCGTATGAATTTTTCACAAACAATCATCAACAAATTACCCTCCATACCTTTTAAATAAGGATCGTGTACCAGTTAGGATTTTAGGCATAGATTAATATAACCATTATTATTGTTAAGAAAATGAATCATCATATCACTTTATGTTTAGAACACAGGCATTATAATTGATTTATGCAATTACAATGCACACACTTTTCCTAAAGATAAATGAGATTGATTTGATATTAACTAACTCCTAAATTTCTAAATATACTAACACCCCCCTTAAAATAAAATTGAGATAGGTTGAAGGATTTACAAAGGTGACACAAAGGAGAAGGAAGGATGATGTAACACGCCCCTGCCCACATTTTCGGGTAAATGTGAATTGGAGTGCTACTATGACATGACATGGCCTCCAAGTTCCAATTATAGAAGTGGGGCCATCAAACCAACAACTTTATTGACACCCTTGAGAGGCCACAAACTGCTCATAAGGCTGCAAACCACCCCAGGTGGTCAAACCCTAATATGGACCCCTTTTCCACTGGCCTAACACCCCAACCGCACACACAACAAGGCAAAAGTGTGGTTATAGGGCTCCAACCACACACATAGGCCTGCTTCCATGTAGTTATGACCTAATTTCCCCTATTTTGTGCGAGTAGTTTCGAGATATGAGTCACTTTTCCAGGCTAGCCTCTGGACCACTGCCCAAAACTTCTTGTAACTTTTCATAATCATATTTGACATGACAACAATGCCAAACCTTCAAAATTGAAGTAAGAACTTGACCTAGACTACCTATAACACACTAGACATTTCATCAAACATGTACTTGACTCAATCCCATGGTTTCCAAAGCCTCCAAGGGAAAGCTCAACCTAAGCCTTCTTCAAGATTCCATGGCAATTTCTTTGCCATGCAACTCCCTGCATCATACTGCCATAAAAACATAACTGTCAGTGCATAAATAAATATAACAATATACCAATTATCTTACCTTGCTAAGAATGTTAGCCTGCAACTACTCACACATGTCAACCACATGTTCCAAATGCAAGACAATTATATCTATTAATTCGAAATAAACCTTTACCAAGACTAAAAATCATGTCATAATCCATAGTCAACTCATAGTCATTAGACATAATGCTACAACTTTCACCTATATCACTCAAGTACATGTAAGTTTTCTCAACACATATGTGTGAGTAAAACCATCTTAAAACAAGATCATTTCTTGATGAAATCTTACAAACACATACTCATATCATGCAATTAACCAAACATTCAAACAAAATATAAACTTAACAGGTTAGATAAATCAACTAGATGACATAATAGACACCAAACACACAAACACTAAATAGGTGACATAATCAAACAAGCAAGCACCAAATATATGCCATAAGAAAACTCATACCTTAATTTATCTCAGGGGAGGCTATCTTGTCTGTACAGTCAAGCTAGATTAGCACAATATAAATTCACAACATATCAAATCAACCATAAATAAGGTCATGATATCCATAACAGTAACTAGCTGCTAACATGTTCACATCGTAAGCTCATAAACAATTATCATTCATACATAATAATCATATCTGCATAGTCAGTCTAGATTAGTACAACATAATATCACAACATATTAACTCATACATGAATGTCATAACGCTAACCATTTGCATAGACCAATCCAAATTAGCATGATGCATATAACATCAAGATCTTAGTTGCAATAACTCTAATCACCAAGTTTACTTACATATCACAACAACAAGTTAACATATAACATAATCAACAACGACATATACCATAATCATCAAGTTAAGTAACATTAAAAAACAACAACAATGCATACAACCACATGTTACTATCATTCATGACTATCTAACATGTGTATATGACTACACTGATCAACTAGCATTTATCATATATGTAACAATAATAATAATATAATGACAAGCATATCAATAACATTAATGTTTATAAGAAACATTAACCAACATACCCGCATGCCCACCATACAAACCTGCATGATGATCTACTCTTACCTCGAAGTCCATTGTTGCAACTTCACTTTAATGATCTGCATCTATTGCTCTATCTGAGTCAACACATTAGCATCTTAACAACCAATAACATCATGATGACTTAATTGCATACAATGACCTCACAATGAATTTCTGACCTACTATACATGCATAACCATAACCATAACAATGCATGCATATTAGCATATAGACCTAACCTGCATATAAAATTCATATGCAATCATCATGCATGATGACACATCCCACAACAACACCATCAACCTTCACATGGCGACATCACTACAACCATGATCAACACCATGCAAATGCAACAAGCACATGGTCTTACAACAAAAGAAACACATATGCAACCGACATCAAGGCATGACCAACACACATCCCATTCAGTCTGAGGGGCGAACCATGCTTTGTTACCAATCTGTAATGCCCCTCCTTCCATGCCTACCCAAGTAACCGGGCAACTGGGGTAAACATGTGACGAGAAGTTACTATGACATGATTCGACCTCCTAAGTCACCTTAAGGAAGTGTAACCGACTGAAACACACCATACAAACCTTCCACATCAATAACTAGACTCCCAGGAACCATCCCAACCACTTTGAAAAGAAACCCCAAGGTCCCTCTACATTTTTAGGCCATTAAACCCCTAGAAACTCCCTTGATATGGACAAGCATGTGTCTAGAAGTCTCAAGATGCTCCCATAACATGGGTATGCATGCGTCCAAGGAATTTACTGCCCAGTGTTGTGCCTATGTCTCTAGGATTTGAACCACTTTTTCAGGCCCAGAGCCCAAGTCACTATGCAGAACTCAATGACACTTCCAGAATCCATAATTTACATAATGACAAGACTTACAAATCAAAAATTGATTCCAAGACTAGGCTTGACAATCTCCAACCGGGACTGACATTCTGTCAAAAACTTGGCATCAATGCAATCTACAGGAAATGAATACAAGACAGAACATAAATGACTGATAAATCATATGAGACTTGACAAGAAGGATCACCACCCTCTTTCTTTAACATTTTTTACATCAATTAGGTCTTGCATCCATTATCCTTTCAATTACAAGTAAATACATGAAATAACCATGACAATAGATAGACATATAACCATGCTTATAATCAACATTGAACCATGTAAATAACAATGAGATAACAACCATTAAAGTCACATATTAACAAGTACAAAAACAAGATAACTTAGCTTTTATTAAACATAGGCAAAGTCGACTAGGTTCAAGACTTCCACGTACCACCCTATCGTAGACATGGCTGAACCAAATCTTTCTTTCAGCCAATCACCCTCATGCCATATTCCAAGCATGAATGTGGGATCTCATGATAAATAAATCCAAAAAAAAATCTAGGGAATATAGAGGTTAAACCATCTCCACCTTCACCAAACCATGATATCACCAAAATGGGCACTGAGATCACAAAACCAAACCAAGCTTGGAATGCATCCAGACTCCATCACTATCCTTGACAAATTTTCTATCTCCTTGTATCTCAGGCTTTACCACAATACACACCAGATCACTAGGACTTAAAACAAGACACCAGTCTCTCAAGATTTACCGCAATCCACACCGAATCACTAAGCCCTAAACCGAGACTCCACCCTCAGTCTTTACCGTGTATCTTGCCAAAACTAGTCAAGGGATTCCTAGGCCTTTTGGATTTTCATTAGACCACCTCTACCCTAGATTTCGAAACCATCCAGTAATTCCAAAGCTCAAAATAGAGAAACAATCCCATCACACCATAACTATAAAGAAAAAGGAAAGGAAAGGTTGAAAACCACTATCATAACCTGGAAAAACCATGCCATTGTTATGAAACCAGCTCACAAAAATATAGAAAAGATAGATCAATGCCTTATAATTCAGCCTCTTCGAGGGGACAACCTCCTTTACATTACATAAATGAACAATTCTTGGAAGACACAAATGAAAAGACCTCCTTTCTGTGTATACGAGTCTAAGAGGTCATAATATAATCAGAGACGACATAACAATAATAATGTAAGGGCACAATAATAACAATAGTGGGATTCTATGGGGCACAATAGTAACAATATGGGCACTACATGGGTACATCAATATAATAAGGGGGTTGTACTAATAACAATAAGGGGTTACACTAGTAGTATAGGGGCCTAACATGCCCCTCTTCTTCATAACGTGTTGTCCTCAACGCTTGAGTAGTTCTTGATGCTTATATATAAAATTATTGTCCTCCCATGTGGAATCTCCAGCAGGTAAGTTCTTCCACTTGATGAGATACTCTGAAATTGATCAATTTCGTAGCTGTCGGGTTCTTGTTTCTGTGACTGCGCCAGGTTCCAATATGATTTTTCCTTCCTCTTCAATTTCTAGCAATATTGTTTGAATTGGGATCTTTTGTAACTTTTGAATAAGTGGTCATACTTCTTAGTCCTTCTTCCATTCATCCCTTGCTTCGTTTATCCAATCTAGTTGGATAATAGAAATAGCACAAAACAATGCTTCCACATCCTCATCATTTCTTGAGAGTGCATCTGAAACAACATTTTGCTTCCCTTTTCTATAAATGATGTCAAAGTCATAACCCAACATATTTGTGACCTATTTTTTCTGTTCTTCTAAAGATAATAGTTGTTCTAAAAAATATTTAAGACTATCATGATCCATTTTTACCTTGAAGTGTCTTCCCATTCAATAAGGTTGCCATTTTTGAAGTGCATGTAGTATTGCCAACATCTCCTTCTCATAAATGGCTTGCTTGGGATGTAGCAGTAAAAATACCCAATCACCTACATCAAACATTTTTCACCACGATGTTGATCTACCTATTGTTTCATTCGATTTTGCACCAAAGTGACGTTATCATTTAAAAGTTGGAGAACTTGTTGTTGATGCTCGATGTGATCTTTCTCTGCTTGAACCTTTTTCTTCTTAATATTTCCTTCTATCTTGAGAGATTGAGGAGTGGTAATTTCTTCCAATGCTTTACAAGATATGGTCGGATTCATTTCTTGATGCTTGATGTGATCTTTCACTTATTGAACATTTTTCTTCTTGATATGTCCTTCTATCTTGATAGTTTGAGGAGTAGTAACTCCGGCCAATGCATTACAAGATATGGTTGGATTCATTTCTTCTTTCTCGATGTGATCTTTCACTTCCTGAACATTTTTCTTCTTGATATGTCCTTCTATCTTGATAGTTTGAGGAGTAGTAACTCTGGCCAATGCATTACAAGATATGGTTGGATTCATTTCTTCTTTCTCGATGTGATCTTTCACTTCCTGAACATTTTTCTTCTTGATAAGTCCTTCTATCTTGAGAGTTTGGGGAGTGGTAGTTCTTGTCAATGCTTTACAAGATATGGTCGGATTCATTTCTTCTTTCTCTAGGGTTCGTTCCTGGTGCATATCCTCTTCTTTTGATGTTTCTTGATCTTTTTCTTCCTCTTCTTAATACTCTATGTAAAATAATTTCTTCTTAGCACACTTATGATCTTTAGTGGATTTTCTATCACAATTGTAACAAAGCCCCTTTTCTCTTTTCTCTTCCAATTGTTGTGGTGTAATCCTTGCAGGTTGTGGAAGGATAGAGAAGAAACACTTTCATAATTATAGTCATGAGTGGTGGGATTCATTGTTTTCATAATTTCGCTTTCAATTTTTCTTGCCAACTCAAATGCCTCCTCCAATGAATTAGGTTCCCAAAAACAAACCTCATGTTGAACGTTATCCTTTAAAGTCCCTATGAAGACATCAATCATTTTCTTCTCTGGAATATAATTTACCCTTCTATTAAATTTTTGAAAGTCCTCAATGCTCTCTTCCATTGAACCCTTTTGTTTGAGATTTATCAATTGGCTAAAGAAGGAGTTTCTCTTTCCATCATATAACAACATTAAAGGTCTGAAAAATTGTTTCGATTTTTGCAATTGAGTGATCTCTCTCACCAAATTAAAAAAAAATATAAGAAAAACCATTTTACTTTATCCCTACAGTAGTAAGAAATGAAAAATTCCAATCAACAACCAATCTTGAAACAACAAAAATTGGAAACAAGACAATCCTAGGCTTATTCGAACTTTTAAATTTATATTAATTTGCAATTTACACTGCTATATACTTATCCATAAATAAATTTAAATATTAATATATCTTATAAACCTTTTAGAAACTGTAATGATGTTTCTAAAACTCTTATAATGTGCTCAGAATCCGCCTGAACATGTCGACTAATGTGTCCAAAATTGCCTGATGTGTCCAACATGTGATACCCTTTGTCACTACTCCACTCAAGCCTTGCTTTATGCAATGATGAGTTTCCCAATTTGGTTCATTGTTCTTAAAGGAACTTAGCCCATAAACATAATATGCCTTTCCCTCCCTTGATCTACATTTTTTATCTTGATTTGCATAAGCTATGTATCCTCTTAGTACCAAGACACATCCACCTAATATGAATCCTTCCAAAGACAGACAACCCCCAAAAGCAGTAAGAATTTCATAAGAAGAAATTAAACCTAGAGGGGGAGGAGAACAACCTCTCATATTAACCACCCAAGCTAGACCACATTTACAAAATGTCTGTTAATAAGATTCAGCAACAAGATACATATTGTGAAAATTTGGAAATAGCTCAAGCGACTCAAAGATCCTTATAGTCTTACAGTACCTTTAAAACATGTATGAAATAGGAACATTTGCCAGCCATGCCTAATACTGATCCTTTAAGCAATATTATGTTCGCACATGATATGTGTGATCCTTGTAGGAAACATCCACATGTTTCGTACACAACGTAAAGCCCATTACGAGATGCATTTCAATAACATTCAGGTAGAAGGTTTATATTTTGCACATTTGGTAGAACAATATTTTTTAACATGTTTTGGCATAAATTAAAAATGTTTTACGTTAATTGCATACTATGTATGTAAGATACATGTCTAAACCTTCTAAAAACTGTAATGATAGTTCTAAAACTCCTATAACGTGCTTAGAATCTACCTGAACATTCTGACTGATGGAAAGCTATGCTTTGTTCTTGTGTTCAACATGGGTTAAAACAAATACTGATCACTCTTTGGTAATGAATTGTAGGTGTTTTCAGTTAAGGATAGCTTAGGTACAACTACTACTTCATCAAAATATCCATGTGATATTAATTTGGACTCATTTGATTTTTCACATAATACCCCCAACTCCAGAAGCTGGATTGGTCTACAACATGGGATACTTTCTCTCACTACTCCATTGAAGCGTTGCTTAATGCAATCATGAGTTTCCCAACTTGGTTCATTGTTCATAAAGGAACTCATCCCATAAACATAGTATGACTTTCCCTTCCTTGATCTACATTTGTTATCTTGCTCTACATAAGCTATGCATCCTCCTAGTACCTAGACACATTCACCTAATATGACTCCTTCCAAAGACAGAGAACCCCCAAAAGGGGTAAGCATGTCACAAGCAGAAATCCAACCTAGATGGGGAGGAGAACAACCTCTCATATTAACCACCCAAGCTAGACCACAATGAAAAAATGTCTGTTAATAACATTCAGCGACAAGGTACATATTGTGCAAATTTGGAAATAGCTCAAGCGACTCGAAGATCCTTATACTCTGTAAATGGGGAAATCCTATAAATGATCAGGGTATGGTCGAGGACACCTTTTACAGTACCTTAAAAACATGTATTAACAGTAAGATGTTTTACGTATCAGTATGGGGAGATAGGTTAAATGACAACCAACCAAAAAATTAACATAGTTTTTTCATAACACTGAAACATCTATTAAATGTAGGAAATTCAATACATAGTCAACCTAATAAAGCTAAAGTCCTTTATAGCCAAATGATGTATTAACAGTAAGATGTTTTACATATCAGAACTTTATAGCCAAATGATGTATAAACAGTAAGATGTTTTACATATTAGTATGGGGGAGATATGCTAAGTGACAACATACCAAAAAAGACATTAACAAAGTTATCAGTATGGGGAAGATAGGTTAAGTGACAACAAACCAAAAAGACATTAACATAGTTTTTTCAGAAAGGAAAAACATGGAAACAACTATTAAATATAGGAAATTCAGTACATAGTCAACCTAATAAAGCACAAAACAGAGAGATACGAAATGGCACAGCACTGCAGAAATAATGACAAGAATAGATAATACACACAAGATTTTACACGATAAAACCTTGACAGTTTTTCAAGGAAACACCTACGAGAAAGACAATGATTTTATTATGAGGAGAAAATTTATAATTAGGCTTACAACATCTTCAATCTTTTGATCTTCATAAAATGAAATACGCATTGTTACATTGGTTATGATGACTATCATTTGGTTTCATAAACCAAACACCGTTAGAGTAACCATAAAAAAAGTTTACTTCGGTAAATTCAGTTTTTATATTTTCTTTTAATTGTTGTCATACTCTAACATGAACACAGGTTGTATAGTTCTTGGAGTCTGTTACCAATCTATTTGGTGAGATGAATTCCTTTGCATATATTGCATGGTCCTAAAGCATACTTTAAGGTCCCTTGAACAAATTAGAACTGTTGAATTTTTTTGAAAATACTTATCATATCAGATAATGCTAAAGGTCTCCATCCTCATTAACATTTATGACATTTTTGTTTTCTTTGAGTGCCAAGAACTGCCACCCTTTCTGGTCCTTGACGATATTTGTTTATCTCCTAACTCTTTAGTTTATTTCTTCCAAATTAACCTTATGATTCTGTAATGTACGATAAATGTGCCCAATGGAAAAGCCATGGTCTAGAAATCTAATTGTAATTGCTTGTATTCAGTTTGTAGTTTTCTTTCTTTTCAATCTTTTTAATCACCACCAAAATTTGGCATTTAAAGCATAAAAGATAGAGTTGCTACTGAAGTGACATTGGGCAGCCAGCTCAAAAAGATATTTGAGGGCTACATCCTCTGATCCAAGAGCCAGCTGACCTTAAGTACGGAGGTTTTAAAGCCTTCAGTAGATGCCTTATGAGGAGGAAACACATGTTCTTAGCTGCTAGGCTCACTCAAGCTATAAAATTCCATGCACAATGAAAGATGGACTGTTCCTTTGTATGTTGTGGGTTAAATGAGTCTCTCTTACCAACAAAAGGCATTCACCTAACCTAAAAAGTAATAGATAGGATATCTCTCCAGGGCCACTGAAAGAGAATATTCTCAAGAACATTAAGACCTCTAGGTCATGACCACGATGGTGGCCTTGTAGGTGGTATAGGGAAGCCTCCCTTGTGGCTGAAATCCCACTGAAAAACAAGAGGAAGGTTGTTAAGGTGACAGTAACAACCCTTCCTCATTGTTGCCATAGAGTTTGGTCCTCACCTGGTGAATCTCCTCTCCAGACCTATTAGGTTTTGTGGCAACATGAGCTTGGCACAACTTCCTAAAGTTAGAAAGATTGTTGTATGTAAGTGGGTGTACAAATTGAATAAAGGAATTTATGTTAATATTTAAAGGTGTAAATCCAAATTGGTCGCAAAAGGTTACTCTTAGATGGAAGGTATATATTTCCATGAAATCTTTTGCTAGTTGTTAATCTTGTACATGTTTGTATTGTGTTGGAACTAGTTGTTTATCTTGATTTGGAGTTAGAGAAGTTGGATGTTAAAACAACTTTCCTACATGTAGATTTGGACGAGGAGATATACTTATGGTTCCTAAATGAAGCCAGGAATAAGGAGCAACTACAAAACAAAATTCCAAACATTTCATACTCTTCCAGTAGTTCTCTTGAGTTCTTTAAGAATTCACATAAAGAAATGGCTCAAAAAAATTCCAAACTTTCCATACTCTTCCAGTAGTTCTCTTGAGTTCTTTAACAATTCACATAGAGGAATGGTTCAAATGAAACTTTATGCTTATCAGGCGCTCATGTTCTCGCAGTGGCTTAAAAGGTATAGTCTTTTATTGACATCTCCTTAGACAAACCAAAAATACATTAACATAGTTTTTTCAGAAAGGAAAAACATGGAAACATCTACTAAATATATGCAATTCAGTACATAGTCCACCTAATAAAGCACAACATGGAGAGATACGAAATGGCACAGCAGTGCAGAAATAATGACAAGAATAGATAATACACACAAGATTTTACATCATAAAACCTTGACAGTTTTTCAAGGAAACATCCATGGGAAAGACAATGATTTTATTATGAGGAGAAAATTTATAATTAGGCTTACAGCGTCTTCAATCTTTTGATCTTCATAAAATGAAATATGCATTGTTACATTGGTTATGATGACTATCATTTGGTTTCATAAACCAAACACCGTTAGAGTAACCATCACAAAAGTTTACTTCAGTAAATTCAGTTTATATATTTTCTTTTAATTGTTGTCATACTCTAACATGAACACAGATTGTATAGTTGTTAAGGTGACATTGACAACCCTTCCTCATTGTTGCCATAGAGTTTGGTCCTCATCTGGTGAATCTCCTCTCCAGACCTGCTAGATTTTGTGGCAACATGAGCCTGGCACAACTTCCTAAAGTTAGAAAGATTGTTGTATGTAAATGGATCTACAAATTGAATAAAGGAATTGATGTTAATAAAGTTATAAATCCAAACTGGTCCCAAAAGGTTACTCCTAGATGGAAGGTATATATTTGCATGAAATCGTTTGCTAGTTGTTAAGCTTGTACATATTTGTATTGTGTTGGAACTAGTTGTTTATCTTTATTGGAGTTACAGAAATTAGATGTTAAAACAACTTTCCTACATGCAGATTTGGACGAGGAGATATACTTGTGGTTCCTAAATGAAGCCAGGAATAAGGAGTAGCTGCAAAAAAAAATTCGAAACTTTTCATACTCTTCCAGTAGTTCTCTTGAGTTCTTTAAGAATTCACATAGAGAAATGGCTCAACAAAATTCCAAATTGTCCATGCTCTTCCAGTAGTTCTCTTGAGTTCTTTAACAATTCACATAGAGGAATGGCTCAAATGAAACTTTATGCTTATTAGGCACTCATGTTCTCGCAGTGGCTTAAAAGGTATAGTCTTTTATTGACATGTCCTTATCTATGTTTTCCTTTGCCTAAGATCCAACAAAAGCATGTGCAATGGTCCATCTAACTGGGTGAACCTCAACTATCCATTGTATGCCCTGCAAATGTTAGATGCTCACCTATAGCTTGGCTTGGAGGATGGAAGATCTATATATATATATATATATATATATATATATATATTATATATATATATATATATATAAGTGATAGAGACTATACTGAATTGCTAAATAAAACTAAAAATTGCTTCAACAATTCTGGACCACCGCAATCATTCGATCACTCAAACAAAATAATATTTCATGATACCCTAGTAGAGAATCCGACAACCTGTTGTCCACCTATGTTTTCTTAAAGTCTCATACAATTAAATAAAAAAACACATTGGATTTGAAAGGAAAAAAAGAACTACTGAGTCCTAGGCCAGGAACACTTTTCTGCCCTGTCCTTCTAAACCAACTTAGAAGCAGGGCAAAGCTCTTAGCTTCATGGTTTAATGGTGTCCACCTATTGAACAATAAAAACAGATTGACTTACATGACCGTATAGATGATAAATCAGAAAGATGATAAATAAAAAAACACATTGGGTTAAAACAAAAATACAATAAACTGAGTTTCAGGCTAGGAACACTACTCTGCCTCGTCCTTCCAAGCCAACCTAGAGGCAGGGTAGAGCTTTTAGCTTTGTGGTTTATTGTTGTCAATGTATTGAACAATAAAAACATATTGACTTATGTGACCATATAGATGATAGATCAGAAAGATGATAAATAAAAAAACACATTGGATTAGAAAAAACCAATAAACTGAGTTTAGAGGCAGGGCAGAGCTTTTAGTTTCATGGTTTATTGTTGTCAAATTATTAAACAATAGAAACAGATTGACTTACGTGATGAGATAAGTGACATAACAGATAATGGAGAAACAAGTCTCAAAGATCAAGGTCTACTACGATGCCTTATCATGACACTTTCGCTTGACTTTTACCATAGCTTTTGTAAATTGGCAAAGGCTAGGGCTTAAGCATAACTCTAAGATTATTACACACTAGTGTTTTAACTGCCACATGGGAGGCCTATACTAACAGTTTAAGAGTTAGCCATGATAGTAAAAATAATGCTAGCTATTTATCAAAATCCTTTTTAAAACGGCATCCTTGAGCTGACCTATAAGTGAAGTTAGACATATCTTGTGGGCTTCCACATTGTTATGAAACCAGCTTAAGAAAAGATAGAAAAGATAGAACAACGCCTTAGAATTCAGCCTCTTCGAGGGGGCAACCTCCTTTACATTACATAAATGAACAATTCTTGGATGATTCATATGACAAAACCTCCTTTCTATATATAGGAGTTTAAGGAGTCACAATTTAACCCAGTTGACCTAACAATAATAATATAAAGCCACAGAAATAACAATAGAGGGATTCTATGGGGCACAGTAATAACAATATGGGGACAATAGGGGCACAAAAATATTAATAAGGGATGCAACTACAATAATAATGGGGTAATAACTAGTATTATAGGGACCCAACATGCCCCTCTCCTTCAAAAAAGTGTTGTCCTCAACGCTTGAGTAGTTTTGGATGCTTCTGTATAAAATTTTCATCCTACCATGTGGAATATTCAGTGGATAAGTTCTTCCACTTGATAAGATACTCCAAAATTGATCGATTTCGT